>JAULAV010008628.1:0-20073 GCA_030789695.1 Scilla litardierei
GGGAAAATATTGTCATTTTTGGGCAGCGCGCAAAACGGTCACAATTTTGATGGGTGTGTGCTAGTAATTTTGGGTATATG
The DNA here is from genome assembly GCA_030789695.1 of Scilla litardierei. NCBI lineage: Eukaryota > Viridiplantae > Streptophyta > Magnoliopsida > Asparagales > Asparagaceae > Scilla > Scilla litardierei. The sequence goes on from JAULAV010008628.1 coordinate 81, forward strand.
TAGACAGTTTTGCCCAGCGTGCAAAACGGTCTCAATTTTGCCTACTATGCGTGCTGAGTAATTTTGGGTAAATATAGACTATTTGGTCAGCGTGCAAAACGGTCACAATTTTGCAGGTTGTACACGCTGGGTCACTTTGGGTAAATGTAGATATTTGTGCTCAGCGCGCAAAACAGTTACAATTTTACGGGTTTTAGGCGCAGGGTAATTTTGGGTAGCGTCTAAAACGGTCACCATTTTTCCGGTTGTGCGTGCTGGGTATTTTGGGCAAATGTAGACAGCTTTGCCCCGCGCGCTATACGGTCACAATTTTGCCGGATGTGCGGGCTGCGTGATTTTGGTTAAATGTTGACATTTGTGCACAGCGCGCAAAACGGTCACAATTTTGCCGCGTGTCACACTGGTTAATTTGGGAGAATGTAGAAAGTTTGCCCAGCGCATAAAACGGTCACTATTTTGTCGACTCTGCGCTCGGAGTCACATTGGGTAAATGTAGACATATTTGGCCAGCTCGCAAAACAGTCACAATTTGCCCGTTGTGCACGATGCGTCACTTTAAGGTAAATGTAGTCAGTATTTTGCGGAGCGCACAAAACAGTCACAATTTTATTGGTTGTAAGGGCTGGGTCCTTTTGGGTAAATGTAGACAGTTTTCCTCAGCGCGCATAACCGTCACAATTTTGCCAATTTTGCGCACTGGGTAATTTTTGGAAAATTTAGACAGTTTTGCTTAGCGCGCAAAACGGTCACAATATTGTCGGGTGTGCGCGTTAAGTAATTTTGAGCAAATGTAGGCATTTTCGCTCAGCGCGTAAAACGGTCACAATTTTACCGGGTGTGCACTGGTAATTTTGGGTAAATGTAAACAGTTTTGCCTAGCGTACAAAACGGTCACAAATTTACCGGATATACGCGCTGAGTAATTTTGGGTAAATGTAGACATATTTGGTCCGCGCGCAAAACGGTCACAATTTTGCAGGTTGTGCGGGCTGAGCAATTTTGGGTAAATGTTGACATTTTTGGGTAGCGGGCAAAATGGTCAAAATTTTGCCGGGTGTGCACTGATGATTTTGGGTAAATTTTGGGTAAATGTTAACATTTTGGCCAGTGTGCAAAGCGGTCACAATTTTGCATGTTGTTCGCGCTAAGGAATTTTGGGAAAATTTAGACAGTTTTGCTCAACGCGCAAAACGGTCACAATTTTGCCGGTTGTACGGGCTGAGTAATTTTGGGAAAATGTTGGCATTTTTTGGCAGCGCGCAAAACGGTCACAATTTTACGGGTTTTGGGCAGAGGGTAATTTTGGGTAGCGTGCAAAACGGTCACAATTTTACCGGTTGTGCGTGCTGGGTAATATTGGGTAAATGTAGACAGTTTTGACCCGCACGCTATACGGTCACAATTTTGCCGGTTGTGCGGGCTGCGTGATTTTGGTTAAATGTTGACATTTGTGCACAGCACGTAAAACGGTCACAATTTAGCCGCGTGTCACACTGGTTATTTTGGGAGAATGTCGAAAGTTTGCCCCAGCGCGAAAAGCGGTCACTATTTTGTCGACTCTGCGCGTGTAGTCACATTGGGTAAATGTAGACATATTTGGTAGCACGCAAAACAGTCACATTATGCCTGTTTTGCACGCTGCGTCACTTTAAGGTAAATGTAGTCAGTATTTGCGGAGCGCGCAAAACAGTCACAATTTTGCTGGTTGTAAGGGCTAGGTAATTTTGGGTAAATGTAGACAGTTTTGCTCAGCGCGCATAACTGTCACAATTTTGCCGATTTTGCGCGCTGGGTAATTTTTCGAAAATTTAGACAGTTTTGCCTAGCATCCAAAACGGTCACAATTTTGCCGGCTATGCGCGCTGAGTAATTTTGGGTAAATGTAGACATATTTGGTCCGCGCGCAAAACGGTCACAATTTTGCAGGTTGTGCGGGCTGAGCAATTTTGGGTAAATGTAGACAGTTTTGCCCAGCATACAAAACGGTCACAATTTTGCCGGCTATGCGCGATGAGTAATTTTGGGTAAATGTAGACATATTTTGTCCGCGCGTAAAACGGTCAGAATTTTGCAGGTTTTGCGGGCTGAGCAATTTTTGGTAAATGTTGACATTTTTGGGTAGCGCGCAAAATGGTCACAATTTTGCCGGGTGTGCACTAGTGATTTTGGGTAAATTTTGGGTAAATGTAAACATTTTGGCCAGCGTGCAAAGCGGTCACAATTTTGCATGTTGTTACCGCTAAGGAATTTTGGGAAAATTTAGACAGTTTTGCTCAACGCGCAAAACGGTCACAATTTTGCCGGTTGTGCGGGGCTGAGTAATTTTGGGGAAAATGTTGGTATTTTTGGGCAGCGCGCAAAACGGTCACAATTTTGCTGGTTGTGTGCTAGTAATCTTGGGTATATGTAGACAGTTTTGCCCAGCGTGCAAAACGGTCTCAATTTTGCCTACTATGTGTGCTGAGTGATTTTGGGTAAATATAGACATATTTGGTCAGCGCGCAAAACGGCCACATTTTTGCAGGTTGTACGCGCTGGGTCACTTTGGGTAAATGTAGACATTTGTGCTCAGCGCGCAAAACAGTTACAATTTTAAGGGTTTTGCGCGCCGGGTAATTTTGGGTAGCGTGCAAAACGGTCACAATTTTTCCGGTTGTGCGTGCTGGGAAATTTTGGGTAAATGTAGACAGTTTTGCCCCGCGCGCTATACGGTCACAATTTTGCCGGTTGTGCGGGCAGCGTGATTTTGGTGAAATGTTGACATTTGTGCACAGCGCGCAAAACGGTCACAATTTAGCCGCGTGTCACACTGGTTATAATGGGTGAATGTCGAAAGTTTGCCCAGCGCGCAAAACGGTCACTATTTTGTCGACTCTACGCGCGGAGTCACATTGGGTAAATGTAGACATATTTGGTCAGCTCGCAAAACAGTCACAATTTTCATGTTGTGCAGGCTGCGTCACTTTAAGGTAAATGTAGTCAGTATTTGCGGGACGCGCAAAACAGTCACAATTTTGCTGGTTGTAAGGGCTGGATAATTTTGGGTAAATGTAGACAGTTTTGCTCAGAGCGCATAACTGTTACAATTTTGCCGATTTTACGCGTTAGGTAATTTTTGGAAAATTTAGACAGTTTTGCTTAGCGCGCAAAACGGTCACAATATTGTCGGGTGTGCGCGTTAAGTAATTTTGAGCAAATGTAGGAATTTTCACGCAGCGCGCAAAACGGTCACAATTTTACAGGTTGTACGCGCTGTGTCACTTTGGGTAAATGTAGACATTTGTGCTCAGCGTGCAAAGCAGTTACAATTTTACGGGTTTTGGGTGCAGTGTAATTTTGTGTAGCGTGCAAAACGGTTACAATTTTTTCGGTTGTGCGTGCTGGGTATTTTGGGTAAATGTAGACAGTTCTGCCACGCGCGCTATACTGTCACAATTTTGCCGGATGTGCGGGCTGCGTGATTTTGGGTAAATGTTGACATTTGTGCACAGCGCGCAAAACGGTCACAATTTTGCCGCGTGTCACACTGGTTATTTTGGGTGAATGTAGAAAGTTTGCCCAGCGCATAAAACGGTCACTATTTTGTCGACTCTGCGCGCGGAGTCACATTGGGTAAATGTATACATATTTGGTCAGCTCGCAAAACAGTCACAATTTGCCTGTTGTGCACGCTGCGTCACTTTAAGGTAAATGTAGTCAGTATTTGCGGAGCGCGCAAAACAGTCACAAATTTGCTGGTTGTAAGGGCTGGGTAATTTTGGGTAAATGTAGACAGTTTTGCTCAGCGCGCATAACTGTCACAATTTTGCCGATTTTGCGCGCTGGGTAATTTTTCGAAAATTTAGACAGTTTTGCCGAGCATCCAAAACGGTCACAATTTTGCCGGCTATGCGCGCTGAGTAATTTTGGGTAAATGTAGACATATTTGGTCCGCGCGCAAAACGGTCACAATTTTGCAGGTTGTGCGGGCTGAGCAATTTTGGGTAAATGTAGACAGTTTTGCCCAGCATACAAAACGGTCACAATTTTGCCGGCTATGCGCGATGAGTAATTTTGGGTAAATGTAGACATATTTTGTCCGCGCGTAAAACGGTCAGAATTTTGCAGGTTTTGCGGGCTGAGCAATTTTTGGTAAATGTTGACATTTTTGGGTAGCGCGCAAAATGGTCACAATTTTGCCGGGTGTGCACTAGTGATTTTGGGTAAATTTTGGGTAAATGTAAACATTTTGGCCAGCGTGCAAAGCGGTCACAATTTTGCATGTTGTTACCGCTAAGGAATTTTGGGAAAATTTAGACAGTTTTGCTCAACGCGCAAAACGGTCACAATTTTGCCGGTTGTGCGGGCTGAGTAATTTTGGGAAAATGTTGGTATTTTTGGGCAGCGCGCAAAACGGTCACAATTTTGCTGGTTGTGTGCTAGTAATCTTGGGTATATGTAGACAGTTTTGCCCAGCGTGCAAAACGGTCTCAATTTTGCCTACTATGTGTGCTGAGTGATTTTGGGTAAATATAGACATATTTGGTCAGCGCGCAAAACGGCCACATTTTTGCAGGTTGTACGCGCTGGGTCACTTTGGGTAAATGTAGACATTTGTGCTCAGCGCGCAAAACAGTTACAATTTTAAGGGTTTTGCGCGCCGGGTAATTTTGGGTAGCGTGCAAAACGGTCACAATTTTTCCGGTTGTGCGTGCTGGGAAATTTTGGGTAAATGTAGACAGTTTTGCCCCGCGCGCTATACGGTCACAATTTTGCCGGTTGTGCGGGCAGCGTGATTTTGGTGAAATGTTGACATTTGTGCACAGCGCGCAAAACGGTCACAATTTAGCCGCGTGTCACACTGGTTATAATGGGTGAATGTCGAAAGTTTGCCCAGCGCGCAAAACGGTCACTATTTTGTCGACTCTACGCGCGGAGTCACATTGGGTAAATGTAGACATATTTGGTCAGCTCGCAAAACAGTCACAATTTTCATGTTGTGCAGGCTGCGTCACTTTAAGGTAAATGTAGTCAGTATTTGCGGGACGCGCAAAACAGTCACAATTTTGCTGGTTGTAAGGGCTGGATAATTTTGGGTAAATGTAGACAGTTTTGCTCAGAGCGCATAACTGTTACAATTTTGCCGATTTTACGCGTTAGGTAATTTTTGGAAAATTTAGACAGTTTTGCTTAGCGCGCAAAACGGTCACAATATTGTCGGGTGTGCGCGTTAAGTAATTTTGAGCAAATGTAGGAATTTTCACGCAGCGCGCAAAACGGTCACAATTTTACAGGTTGTACGCGCTGTGTCACTTTGGGTAAATGTAGACATTTGTGCTCAGCGTGCAAAGCAGTTACAATTTTACGGGTTTTGGGTGCAGTGTAATTTTGTGTAGCGTGCAAAACGGTTACAATTTTTTCGGTTGTGCGTGCTGGGTATTTTGGGTAAATGTAGACAGTTCTGCCACGCGCGCTATACTGTCACAATTTTGCCGGTTGTGCGGGCTGCGTGATTTTGGTTAAATGTTGACATTTGTGCACATCGCGCAAAACGGTCACAATTTTGCCGGATGTGCGGGCTGCGTGATTTTGGGTAAATGTTGACATTTGTGCACAGCGCGCAAAACGGTCACAATTTTGCCGCGTGTCACACTGGTTATTTTGGGTGAATGTAGAAAGTTTGCCCAGCGCATAAAACGGTCACTATTTTGTCGACTCTGCGCGCGGAGTCACATTGGGTAAATGTATACATATTTGGTCAGCTCGCAAAACAGTCACAATTTGCCTGTTGTGCACGCTGCGTCACTTTAAGGTAAATGTAGTCAGTATTTGCGGAGCGCGCAAAACAGTCACAAATTTGCTGGTTGTAAGTGCTGGGTAATTTTGGGTAAATGTAGACAGTTTTGCTCAGCGCGCATAACTGTCACAATTTTGCCGATTTTACGCGCTGGGTAATTTTTGGAAAATTTAGACAGTTTTGCTTAGCGCGCAAAACGGTCACAATATTGTCGGGTGCGCGTTAAGTAATTTTGAGCAAATGTAGGCATTTTCGCTCATCGCGCAAAATGGTCACAATTTTGCCGGGTGTGCACTGGTAATTTTGGGTAAATGTAGACAGTTTTGCCTAGCGTACAAAACGGTCACAATTTTGCCGGCTATGCGCGCTGAGTAATTTTGGGTAAATGTAGACATATTTGGTCCGCGCGCAAAACGGTCACAATTTTGCGGGTTGTGCGGGCTGAGCAATTTTGGGTAAATGTTGACATTTTTGGGTAGCGCGCAAAATGGTCACAATTTTGCCGGGTGTGCACTGGTGATTTTGGGTAAATGTTAACATTTTGGCCAGCGTGCAAAGCGGTCACAATTTTGCATGTTGTTCGCGCTAAGGAATTTTGGGAAAATCTAGACAGTTTTGCCCAACGCGCAAAACAGTCACAATTTTGCCGGTTGTGCGGGCTGAGTAATTTTGGGAAAATATTGTCATTTTTGGGCAGCGCGCAAAACGGTCACAATTTTGATGGGTGTGTGCTAGTAATTTTGGGTATATGTAGACAGTTTTGCCCAGCGTGCAAAACGGTCTCAATTTTGCCTACTATGCGTGCTGAGTAATTTTGGGTAAATATAGACTATTTGGTCAGCGTGCAAAACGGTCACAATTTTGCAGGTTGTACACGCTGGGTCACTTTGGGTAAATGTAGATATTTGTGCTCAGCGCGCAAAACAGTTACAATTTTACGGGTTTTAGGCGCAGGGTAATTTTGGGTAGCGTCTAAAACGGTCACCATTTTTCCGGATGTGCGTGCTGGGTATTTTGGGCAAATGTAGACAGCTTTGCCCCGCGCGCTATACGGTCACAATTTTGCCGGATGTGCGGGCTGCGTGATTTTGGTTAAATGTTGACATTTGTGCACAGCGCGCAAAACGGTCACAATTTTGCCGCGTGTCACACTGGTTAATTTGGGTGAATGTAGAAAGTTTGCCCAGCGCATAAAACGGTCACTATTTTGTCGACTCTGCGTGCGGAGTCACATTGGGTAAATGTAGACATATTTGGCCAGCCCGCAAAACAGTCACAATTTGCCTGTTGTGCACGCTGCGTCACTTTAAGGTAAATGTAGTCAGTATTTGCGGAGCGCGCAAAACAGTCACAATTTTGCTGGTTGTAAGGGCTGGGTAATTTTGGGTAAATGTAGACAGTTATGTTCAGCGCGCATAACTGTCACAATTTTGCTGATTTTGCGCGCTGGGTAATTTTTGGAAAATTTAGACAGTTTTGCTTAGCGCGCAAAACGGTAACAATATTGTCGGGTGTGCGCGTTAAGTAATTTTGAGCAAATGTAGGCATTTTCGCTCAGCGCGCAAAACGGTCACAATTTGCCGGGTGTGCACTATATTTGGTCAGCTCGCAAAATAGTCACAATTTGCCTGTTGTGCACGCTGCGTCACTTTGAGGTAAATGTAGTCAGTATTTGCGAAGCGCGCAAAACAGTCACAATTTTGCTGGTTGTAAGGGCTGGGTAGTTTTGGGTAAATGTAGACAGTTTTGCTCCGCGCGCATAACTGTCACAATTTTGCCGATTTTGCGCGCTGGGTAATTTTTGGAAAATTTAGACAGTTTTGCTGAGCGCGCAAAACGATCACAATTTTGTCGGGTGTGCGTGTTACGTAATTTTGAGCAAATGTAGGAATTTTCTCTCAGCGCGCAAAACGGTCACAATTTTGCCGGGTGTGCACGGGTAATTTTGGTTAAATGTAGACAGTTTTCTCTAGCGTACAAAACGGTCACAATTTTGCCGGCTATGCGCGCTGAGTAATTTTGGGTAAATGTAGACATATTTGGTCCGCGCGCAAAACGGTCACAATTTTGCAGGTTGTGCGGGCTGAGCAATTTTGGGTAAATGTTGACATTTTTGGGTAGCGCGCAAAATGGTCACAATTTTGCCGGGTGTGCACTGGTGAATTTGAGTAAATTTTGGGTCAATGTTAACATTTTGGCCAGCGTGCAAAGCGGTGACAATTTTGCATGTTGTTCAATAAGGAATTTTGGGAAAATCTAGACAGCTTTGCCCCGCGCGCTATACGGTCACAATTTTGCCGGTTGTGCAAGCTGCGTGATTTTGGTTAAATGTTGACATTTGTGCACAGCGCGCAAAACGGTCACAATTTTGCCGCGTGTCACACTGGTTAATTTGGGTGAATGTAGAAAGTTTGCCCAGCGCATAAAACGGTCACTATTTTGTCGACTCTGCGCGCGGAGTCACATTGGGTAAATGTAGACATATTTGGCCGGCTCGTAAAACAGTCACAACTTGCCCGTTGTGCACGCTGCGTCACTTTAATGTAAATGTAGTCAGTATTTGCGGAGCGCGCAAAACAGTCACAATTTTGCTGGTTGTAAGGGCTGGGTAATTTTGGGTAAATGTAGACAGTTATGCTCAGCGCGCATAACTGTCACAATTTTGCTGATTTTGCGCGCTGGGTAATTTTTGGAAAATTTAGACAGTTTTGCTTAGCGCGCAAAACGGTAACAATATTGACGGGTGTGCGCGTTAAGTAATTTTGAGCAAATGTAGGCATTTTCGCTCAGCGCGCAAAGCGGTCACAATTTTGCCGGGTGTGCACTATATTTGGTCAGCTCGCAAAACAGTCACAATTTGCCTGTTGTGCACGCTGCGTCACTTTGAGGTAAATGTAGTCAGTATTTGCGAAGCGCGCAAAACAGTCACAATTTTGCTGGTTGTAAGGGCTGGGTAGTTTTGGGTAAATGTAGACAGTTTTGTTCCGCGCGCATAACTGTCACAATTTTGCCGATTTTGCGCGCTGGGTAATTTTTGGAAAATTTAGACAGTTTTGCTTAGCGCGCAAAACGATCACAATTTTGTCGGGTGTGCGTGTTACGTAATTTTGAGCAAATGTAGGCATTTTCGCTCAGCGCGCAAAACGGTCACAATTTTGCCGGGTGTGCACTGGTAATTTTGGTTAAATGTAGACAGTTTTGCCTAGCGTACAAAACGGTCACAATTTTGCCGGCTATGCGCGCTGAGTAATTTTGGGTAAATGTAGACATATTTGGTCCGCGCGCAAAACGGTCACAATTTTGCGGGTTGTGCGGGCTGAGCAATTTTGGGTAAATGTTGACATTTTTGGGTAGCGCGCAAAATGGTCACAATTTTGCCGGGTGTGCACTGGTGAATTTGGGTAAATTTTGGGTAAATGTTAACATTTTGGCCAGCGTGCAAAGCGGTCACAATTTTGCATGTTGTTCGCGCTGAGGAAATTTGGGAAAATCTAGACAGTTTTGCTCAACGCGCAAAACAGTCACAATTTTGCCGGATGTGCGGGCTGAGTAATTTTGGGAAAATGTTGTCATTTTTGGGCAGCGCGCAAAACGGTCACAATTTTGATGGGTGTGTGCTAGTAATTTTGGGTAAATGTAGACAGTTTTGCCCAGCGTGCAAAACGGTCTCAATTTTGCCTACTATGCGTGCTGAGTAATTTTGGGTAAATATAGACTATTTGGTCAGCGTGCAAAACGGTCACAATTTTGCAGGTTGTACGCGCTTGGTCACTTTGGGTAAATGTAGACATTTGTGCTCAGCGCGCAAAACAGTTACAATTTTACGGGTTTTGGGCGCAGGTTAATTTTGGGTAGCGTCTAAAACGGTCACCATTTTTCCGGATGTGCGTGCTGGGTATTTTGGGCAAATGTAGACAGCTTTGCCCCGCGCGCTATACGGTCACAATTTTGCCGGATGTGCGGGCTGCGTGATTTTGGTTAAATGTTGACATTTGTGCACAGCGCGCAAAACGGTCACAATTTTGCCGCGTGTCACACTGGTTAATTTGGGTGAATGTAGAAAGTTTGCCCAGCGCATAAAACGGTCACTATTTTGTCGACTCTGCGCGCGGAGTCACATTGGGTAAATGTAGACATATTTGGCCAGCTCGCAAAACAGTCACAATTTGCATGTTGTGCACGCTGCGTCACTTTAAGGTAAATGTAGTCAGTATTTGCGGAGCGCGCAAAACAGTCACAATTTTGCTGGTTGTAAGGGCTGGGTAATTTTGGGTAAATGTAGACAGTTATGCTCAGCGCGCATAACTGTCACAATTTTGCTGATTTTGCGCGCTGGGTAATTTTTGGAAAATTTAGACAGTTTTGCTTAGCGCGCAAAACGGTAACAATATTGTCGGCTGTGCGCGTTAAGTAATTTTGAGCAAATGTAGGCAATTTCGCTCAGCGCGCAAAACGGTCACAATTTGCCGGGTGTGCACTATATTTGGTCAGCTCGCAAAGTAGTCACAATTTGCCTGTTGTGCACGCTGCGTCACTTTGAGGTAAATGTAGTCAGTATTTGCGAAGCGCGCAAAACAGTCACAATTTTGCTGGTTGTAAGGGCTGGGTAGTTTTGGGTAAATGTAGACAGTTTTGCTCCGCGCGCATAACTGTCACAATTTTGCCGATTTTGCGCGCTGGGTAATTTTTGGAAAATTTAGACAGTTTTGCTGAGCGCGCAAAACGATCACAATTTTGTCGGGTGTGCGTGTTACGTAATTTTGAGCAAATGTAGGAATTTTCTCTCAGCGCGCAAAACGGTCACAATTTTGCCGGGTGTGCACGGGTAATTTTGGTTAAATGTAGACAGTTTTCTCTAGCGTACAAAACGGTCACAATTTTGCCGGCTATGCGCGCTGAGTAATTTTGGGTAAATGTAGACATATTTGGTCCGCGCGCAAAACGGTCACAATTTTGCAGGTTGTGCGGGCTGAGCAATTTTGGGTAAATGTTGACATTTTTGGGTAGTGCGCAAAATGGTCACAATTTTGCCGGGTGTGCACTGGTGAATTTGAGTAAATTTTGGGTCAATGTTAACATTTTGGCCAGCGTGCAAAGCGGTGACAATTTTGCATGTTGTTCAATAAGGAATTTTGGGAAAATCTAGACAGCTTTGCCCCGCGCGCTATACGGTCACAATTTTGCCGGTTGTGCAGGCTGCGTGATTTTGGTTAAATGTTGACATTTGTGCACAGCGCGCAAAACGGTCACAATTTTGCCGCGTGTCACACTGGTTATTTTGGGTGAATGTAGAAAGTTTGCCCAGCGCATAAAACGGTCACTATTTTGTCGACTCTGCGCGCGGAGTCACATTGGGTAAATGTATACATATTTGGTCAGCTCGCAAAACAGTCACAATTTGCCTGTTGTGCACGCTGCGTCACTTTAAGGTAAATGTAGTCAGTATTTGCGGAGCGCGCAAAACAGTCACAATTTTGCTGGTTGTAAGGGCTAGGTAATTTTGGGTAAATGTAGACAGTTTTGCTCAGCGCGCATAACTGTCACAATTTTGCCGATTTTGCGCGCTGGGTAATTTTTCGAAAATTTAGACAGTTTTGCCGAGCATCCAAAACGGTCACAATTTTGCCGGCTATGCGCGCTGAGTAATTTTGGGTAAATGTAGACATATTTGGTCCGCGCGCAAAACGGTCACAATTTTGCAGGTTGTGCGGGCTGAGCAATTTTGGGTAAATGTAGACAGTTTTGCCCAGCATACAAAACGGTCACAATTTTGCCGGCTATGCGCGATGAGTAATTTTGGGTAAATGTAGACATATTTTGTCCGCGCGTAAAACGGTCAGAATTTTGCAGGTTTTGCGGGCTGAGCAATTTTTGGTAAATGTTGACATTTTTGGGTAGCGCGCAAAATGGTCACAATTTTGCCGGGTGTGCACTAGTGATTTTGGGTAAATTTTGGGTAAATGTAAACATTTTGGCCAGCGTGCAAAGCGGTCACAATTTTGCATGTTGTTACCGCTAAGGAATTTTGGGAAAATTTAGACAGTTTTGCTCAACGCGCAAAACGGTCACAATTTTGCCGGTTGTGCGGGCTGAGTAATTTTGGGAAAATGTTGGTATTTTTGGGCAGCGCGCAAAACGGTCACAATTTTGCTGGTTGTGTGCTAGTAATCTTGGGTATATGTAGACAGTTTTGCCCAGCGTGCAAAACGGTCTCAATTTTGCCTACTATGTGTGCTGAGTGATTTTGGGTAAATATAGACATATTTGGTCAGCGCGCAAAACGGCCACATTTTTGCAGGTTGTACGCGCTGGGTCACTTTGGGTAAATGTAGACATTTGTGCTCAGCGCGCAAAACAGTTACAATTTTAAGGGTTTTGCGCGCCGGGTAATTTTGGGTAGCGTGCAAAACGGTCACAATTTTTCCGGTTGTGCGTGCTGGGAAATTTTGGGTAAATGTAGACAGTTTTGCCCCGCGCGCTATACGGTCACAATTTTGCCGGTTGTGCGGGGCAGCGTGATTTTGGTGAAATGTTGACATTTGTGCACAGCGCGCAAAACGGTCACAATTTAGCCGCGTGTCACACTGGTTATAATGGGTGAATGTCGAAAGTTTGCCCAGCGCGCAAAACGGTCACTATTTTGTCGACTCTACGCGCGGAGTCACATTGGGTAAATGTAGACATATTTGGTCAGCTCGCAAAACAGTCACAATTTTCATGTTGTGCAGGCTGCGTCACTTTAAGGTAAATGTAGTCAGTATTTGCGGGACGCGCAAAACAGTCACAATTTTGCTGGTTGTAAGGGCTGGATAATTTTGGGTAAATGTAGACAGTTTTGCTCAGAGCGCATAACTGTTACAATTTTGCCGATTTTACGCGTTAGGTAATTTTTGGAAAATTTAGACAGTTTTGCTTAGCGCGCAAAACGGTCACAATATTGTCGGGTGTGCGCGTTAAGTAATTTTGAGCAAATGTAGGAATTTTCACGCAGCGCGCAAAACGGTCACAATTTTACAGGTTGTACGCGCTGTGTCACTTTGGGTAAATGTAGACATTTGTGCTCAGCGTGCAAAGCAGTTACAATTTTACGGGTTTTGGGTGCAGTGTAATTTTGTGTAGCGTGCAAAACGGTCACAATTTTTTCGGTTGTGCGTGCTGGGTATTTTGGGTAAATGTAGACAGTTCTGCCACGCGCGCTATACTGTCACAATTTTGCCGGTTGTGCGGGCTGCGTGATTTTGGTTAAATGTTGACATTTGTGCACATCGCGCAAAACGGTCACAATTTTGCCGGATGTGCGGGCTGCGTGATTTTGGGTAAATGTTGACATTTGTGCACAGCGCGCAAAACGGTCACAATTTTGCCGCGTGTCACACTGGTTATTTTGGGTGAATGTAGAAAGTTTGCCCAGCGCATAAAACGGTCACTATTTTGTCGACTCTGCGCGCGGAGTCACATTGGGTAAATGTATACATATTTGGTCAGCTCGCAAAACAGTCACAATTTGCCTGTTGTGCACGCTGCGTCACTTTAAGGTAAATGTAGTCAGTATTTGCGGAGCGCGCAAAACAGTCACAAATTTGCTGGTTGTAAGGGCTGGGTAATTTTGGGTAAATGTAGACAGTTTTGCTCAGCGCGCATAACTGTCACAATTTTGCCGATTTTACGCGCTGGGTAATTTTTGGAAAATTTAGACAGTTTTGCTTAGCGCGCAAAACGGTCACAATATTGTCGGGTGCGCGTTAAGTAATTTTGAGCAAATGTAGGCATTTTCGCTCATCGCGCAAAATGGTCACAATTTTGCCGGGTGTGCACTGGTAATTTTGGGTAAATGTAGACAGTTTTGCCTAGCGTACAAAACGGTCACAATTTTGCCGGCTATGCGCGCTGAGTAATTTTGGGTAAATGTAGACATATTTGGTCCGCGCGCAAAACGGTCACAATTTTGCGGGTTGTGCGGGCTGAGCAATTTTGGGTAAATGTTGACATTTTTGGGTAGCGCGCAAAATGGTCACAATTTTGCCGGGTGTGCACTGGTGATTTTGGGTAAATGTTAACATTTTGGCCAGCGTGCAAAGCGGTCACAATTTTGCATGTTGTTCGCGCTAAGGAATTTTGGGAAAATCTAGACAGTTTTGCCCAACGCGCAAAACAGTCACAATTTTGCCGGTTGTGCGGGCTGAGTAATTTTGGGAAAATATTGTCATTTTTGGGCAGCGCGCAAAACGGTCACAATTTTGATGGGTGTGTGCTAGTAATTTTGGGTATATGTAGACAGTTTTGCCCAGCGTGCAAAACGGTCTCAATTTTGCCTACTATGCGTGCTGAGTAATTTTGGGTAAATATAGACTATTTGGTCAGCGTGCAAAACGGTCACAATTTTGCAGGTTGTACACGCTGGGTCACTTTGGGTAAATGTAGATATTTGTGCTCAGCGCGCAAAACAGTTACAATTTTACGGGTTTTAGGCGCAGGGTAATTTTGGGTAGCGTCTAAAACGGTCACCATTTTTCCGGATGTGCGTGCTGGGTATTTTGGGCAAATGTAGACAGCTTTGCCCCGCGCGCTATACGGTCACAATTTTGCCGGATGTGCGGGCTGCGTGATTTTGGTTAAATGTTGACATTTGTGCACAGCGCGCAAAACGGTCACAATTTTGCCGCGTGTCACACTGGTTAATTTGGGTGAATGTAGAAAGTTTGCCCAGCGCATAAAACGGTCACTATTTTGTCGACTCTGCGTGCGGAGTCACATTGGGTAAATGTAGACATATTTGGCCAGCCCGCAAAACAGTCACAATTTGCCTGTTGTGCACGCTGCGTCACTTTAAGGTAAATGTAGTCAGTATTTGCGGAGCGCGCAAAACAGTCACAATTTTGCTGGTTGTAAGGGCTGGGTAATTTTGGGTAAATGTAGACAGTTATGCTCAGCGCGCATAACTGTCACAATTTTGCTGATTTTGCGCGCTGGGTAATTTTTGGAAAATTTAGACAGTTTTGCTTAGCGCGCAAAACGGTAACAATATTGTCGGGTGTGCGCGTTAAGTAATTTTGAGCAAATGTAGGCATTTTCGCTCAGCGCGCAAAACGGTCACAATTTGCCGGGTGTGCACTATATTTGGTCAGCTCGCAAAATAGTCACAATTTGCCTGTTGTGCACGCTGCGTCACTTTGAGGTAAATGTAGTCAGTATTTGCGAAGCGCGCAAAACAGTCACAATTTTGCTGGTTGTAAGGGCTGGGTAGTTTTGGGTAAATGTAGACAGTTTTGCTCCGCGCGCATAACTGTCACAATTTTGCCGATTTTGCGCGCTGGGTAATTTTTGGAAAATTTAGACAGTTTTGCTGAGCGCGCAAAACGATCACAATTTTGTCGGGTGTGCGTGTTACGTAATTTTGAGCAAATGTAGGAATTTTCTCTCAGCGCGCAAAACGGTCACAATTTTGCCGGGTGTGCACGGGTAATTTTGGTTAAATGTAGACAGTTTTCTCTAGCGTACAAAACGGTCACAATTTTGCCGGCTATGCGCGCTGAGTAATTTTGGGTAAATGTAGACATATTTGGTCCGCGCGCAAAACGGTCACAATTTTGCAGGTTGTGCGGGCTGAGCAATTTTGGGTAAATGTTGACATTTTTGGGTAGCGCGCAAAATGGTCACAATTTTGCCGGGTGTGCACTGGTGAATTTGAGTAAATTTTGGGTCAATGTTAACATTTTGGCCAGCGTGCAAAGCGGTGACAATTTTGCATGTTGTTCAATAAGGAATTTTGGGAAAATCTAGACAGCTTTGCCCCGCGCGCTATACGGTCACAATTTTGCCGGTTGTGCAGGCTGCGTGATTTTGGTTAAATGTTGACATTTGTGCACAGCGCGCAAAACGGTCACAATTTTGCCGCGTGTCACACTGGTTAATTTGGGTGAATGTAGAAAGTTTGCCCAGCGCATAAAACGGTCACTATTTTGTCGACTCTGCGCGCGGAGTCACATTGGGTAAATGTAGACATATTTGGCCGGCTCGTAAAACAGTCACAACTTGCCCGTTGTGCACGCTGCGTCACTTTAATGTAAATGTAGTCAGTATTTGCGGAGCGCGCAAAACAGTCACAATTTTGCTGGTTGTAAGGGCTGGGTAATTTTGGGTAAATGTAGACAGTTATGCTCAGCGCGCATAACTGTCACAATTTTGCTGATTTTGCGCGCTGGGTAATTTTTGGAAAATTTAGACAGTTTTGCTTAGCGCGCAAAACGGTAACAATATTGACGGGTGTGCGCGTTAAGTAATTTTGAGCAAATGTAGGCATTTTCGCTCAGCGCGCAAAGCGGTCACAATTTTGCCGGGTGTGCACTATATTTGGTCAGCTCGCAAAACAGTCACAATTTGCCTGTTGTGCACGCTGCGTCACTTTGAGGTAAATGTAGTCAGTATTTGCGAAGCGCGCAAAACAGTCACAATTTTGCTGGTTGTAAGGGCTGGGTAGTTTTGGGTAAATGTAGACAGTTTTGTTCCGCGCGCATAACTGTCACAATTTTGCCGATTTTGCGCGCTGGGTAATTTTTGGAAAATTTAGACAGTTTTGCTTAGCGCGCAAAACGATCACAATTTTGTCGGGTGTGCGTGTTACGTAATTTTGAGCAAATGTAGGCATTTTCGCTCAGCGCGCAAAACGGTCACAATTTTGCCGGGTGTGCACTGGTAATTTTGGTTAAATGTAGACAGTTTTGCCTAGCGTACAAAACGGTCACAATTTTGCCGGCTATGCGCGCTGAGTAATTTTGGGTAAATGTAGACATATTTGGTCCGCGCGCAAAACGGTCACAATTTTGCGGGTTGTGCGGGCTGAGCAATTTTGGGTAAATGTTGACATTTTTGGGTAGCGCGCAAAATGGTCACAATTTTGCCGGGTGTGCACTGGTGAATTTGGGTAAATTTTGGGTAAATGTTAACATTTTGGCCAGCGTGCAAAGCGGTCACAATTTTGCATGTTGTTCGCGCTAAGGAAATTTGGGAAAATCTAGACAGTTTTGCTCAACGCGCAAAACAGTCACAATTTTGCCGGATGTGCGGGCTGAGTAATTTTGGGAAAATGTTGTCATTTTTGGGCAGCGCGCAAAACGGTCACAATTTTGATGGGTGTGTGCTAGTAATTTTGGGTAAATGTAGACAGTTTTGCCCAGCGTGCAAAACGGTCTCAATTTTGCCTACTATGCGTGCTGAGTAATTTTGGGTAAATATAGACTATTTGGTCAGCGTGCAAAACGGTCACAATTTTGCAGGTTGTACGCGCTTGGTCACTTTGGGTAAATGTAGACATTTGTGCTCAGCGCGCAAAACAGTTACAATTTTACGGGTTTTGGGCGCAGGTTAATTTTGGGTAGCGTCTAAAACGGTCACCATTTTTCCGGATGTGCGTGCTGGGTATTTTGGGCAAATGTAGACAGCTTTGCCCCGCGCGCTATACGGTCACAATTTTGCCGGATGTGCGGGCTGCGTGATTTTGGTTAAATGTTGACATTTGTGCACAGCGCGCAAAACGGTCACAATTTTGCCGCGTGTCACACTGGTTAATTTGGGTGAATGTAGAAAGTTTGCCCAGCGCATAAAACGGTCACTATTTTGTCGACTCTGCGCGCGGAGTCACATTGGGTAAATGTAGACATATTTGGCCAGCTCGCAAAACAGTCACAATTTGCATGTTGTGCACGTTGCGTCACTTTAAGGTAAATGTAGTCAGTATTTGCGGAGCGCGCAAAACAGTCACAATTTTGCTGGTTGTAAGGGCTGGGTAATTTTGGGTAAATGTAGACAGTTATGCTCAGCGCGCATAACTGTCACAATTTTGCTGATTTTGCGCGCTGGGTAATTTTTGGAAAATTTAGACAGTTTTGCTTAGCGCGCAAAACGGTAACAATATTGTCGGCTGTGCGCGTTAAGTAATTTTGAGCAAATGTAGGCAATTTCGCTCAGCGCGCAAAACGGTCACAATTTGCCGGGTGTGCACTATATTTGGTCAGCTCGCAAAGTAGTCACAATTTGCCTGTTGTGCACGCTGCGTCACTTTGAGGTAAATGTAGTCAGTATTTGCGAAGCGCGCAAAACAGTCACAATTTTGCTGGTTGTAAGGGCTGGGTAGTTTTGGGTAAATGTAGACAGTTTTGCTCCGCGCGCATAACTGTCACAATTTTGCCGATTTTGCGCGCTGGGTAATTTTTGGAAAATTTAGACAGTTTTGCTGAGCGCGCAAAACGATCACAATTTTGTCGGGTGTGCGTGTTACGTAATTTTGAGCAAATGTAGGAATTTTCTCTCAGCGCGCAAAACGGTCACAATTTTGCCGGGTGTGCACGGGTAATTTTGGTTAAATGTAGACAGTTTTCTCTAGCGTACAAAACGGTCACAATTTTGCCGGCTATGCGCGCTGAGTAATTTTGGGTAAATGTAGACATATTTGGTCCGCGCGCAAAACGGTCACAATTTTGCAGGTTGTGCGGGCTGAGCAATTTTGGGTAAATGTTGACATTTTTGGGGTAGCGCGCAAAATGGTCACAATTTTGCCGGGTGTGCACTGGTGAATTTGAGTAAATTTTGGGTCAATGTTAACATTTTGGCCAGCGTGCAAAGCGGTGACAATTTTGCATGTTGTTCAATAAGGAATTTTGGGAAAATCTAGACAGCTTTGCCCCGCGCGCTATACGGTCACAATTTTGCCGGTTGTGCAGGCTGCGTGATTTTGGTTAAATGTTGACATTTGTGCACAGCGCGCAAAACGGTCACAATTTTGCCGCGTGTCACACTGGTTATTTTGGGTGAATGTAGAAAGTTTGCCCAGCGCATAAAACGGTCACTATTTTGTCGACTCTGCGCGCGGAGTCACATTGGGTAAATGTAGACATATTTGGCCGGCTCGTAAAACAGTCACAACTTGCCCGTTGTGCACGCTGCGTCACTTTAAGGTAAATGTAAATTTGCGGAGCGCGGTCACTATTTTGTCGACTCTGCGCGCTGGGTAATTTTTGGAAAATTTAGACAGTCACATTGGGTAAATGTATTTTGCCGGGTGTGCACATATTTGGTCAGCTCGCAAAACAGTCACAATTTGCCTGTTGTGCACGCTGCGTCACTTTAAGGTAAATGTAGTCAGTATTTGCGGAGCGCGCAAAACAGTCACAATTTTGCTGGTTGTAAGGGCTAGGTAATTTTGGGTAAATGTAGACAGTTTTGCTCAGCGCGCATAACTGTCACAATTTTGCCGATTTTGCGCGCTGGGTAATTTTTCGAAAATTTAGACAGTTTTGCCTAGCATCCAAAACGGTCACAATTTTGCCGGCTATGCGCGCTGAGTAATTTTGGGTAAATGTAGACATATTTGGTCCGCGCGCAAAACGGTCACAATTTTGCAGGTTGTGCGGGCTGAGCAATTTTGGGTAAATGTAGACAGTTTTGCCCAGCATACAAAACGGTCACAATTTTGCCGGCTATGCGCGATGAGTAATTTTGGGTAAATGTAGACATATTTTGTCCGCGCGTAAAACGGTCAGAATTTTGCAGGTTTTGCGGGCTGAGCAATTTTTGGTAAATGTTGACATTTTTGGGTAGCGCGCAAAATGGTCACAATTTTGCCGGGTGTGCACTAGTGATTTTGGGTAAATTTTGGGTAAATGTAAACATTTTGGCCAGCGTGCAAAGCGGTCACAATTTTGCATGTTGTTACCGCTAAGGAATTTTGGGAAAATTTAGACAGTTTTGCTCAACGCGCAAAACGGTCACAATTTTGCCGGTTGTGCGGGCTGAGTAATTTTGGGAAAATGTTGGTATTTTTGGGCAGCGCGCAAAACGGTCACAATTTTGCTGGTTGTGTGCTAGTAATCTTGGGTATATGTAGACAGTTTTGCCCAGCGTGCAAAACGGTCTCAATTTTGCCTACTATGTGTGCTGAGTGATTTTGGGTAAATATAGACATATTTGGTCAGCGCGCAAAACGGCCACATTTTTGCAGGTTGTACGCGCTGGGTCACTTTGGGTAAATGTAGACATTTGTGCTCAGCGCGCAAAACAGTTACAATTTTAAGGGTTTTGCGCGCCGGGTAATTTTGGGTAGCGTGCAAAAACGGTCACAATTTTTCCGGTTGTGCGTGCTGGGAAATTTTGGGTAAATGTAGACAGTTTTGCCCCGCGCGCTATACGGTCACAATTTTGCCGGTTGTGCGGGCAGCGTGATTT
>JAULAV010008629.1:0-12513 GCA_030789695.1 Scilla litardierei
CCACAATTATGATTGCATTTTCTCCTAAAAATCCTCACACCGCTACACATATCTGATATATTAAGCAATGGTTCAAATTTCTGTTTGTTTTTAACATAAATTTCCTAATAAGGTTTTGAGATCAAAGTAAGCTGAATTATTGAATAAAGAGAGGGATTAATATTGGAGACCTTGGAGTATCTGAAATCACAAATTTTGAGTCTCGGCGCTGGGCTCCCATCCAGTAACGTGTTCTCCAGCTTCAAATCTCGATGGCATATTTGGTACTTATGGGACCCAGAGAGCTTTTGCCAGGAGATAGGTGATAAAAATAAAACAGAGCCAGAGAGGATTCCTGCAAGACAATAAGATCATTGAGGTGTGTCAAGATGCCAGAAACCCCTGCCATTTGCCATACATTTCGATGCCTCAAAATAGGGTACCTGAGAAGAGTCATGAATTCGTTGAATCCCAAGACCAGAATGGCAGCGATCGCCCATGGAGGGGGTAACCAATTTTTATTCCGCTTGTTTGCTTCCTGGAAGATAAAAGTTCCGTTACATAAAAATAATCTAAAGATACGTAGTCACAAATGTATGAATATTTGAGAATAATGGGGTATCAGATGATCCTTCTCATATACTATGAGTGTCACATTCTCATCCACTATTTCAGGGGGTCACATGTGCCGTATTTGGTTTTCGTCTCTCATAACTTTTGTGAATGATAATGTGTCACATAATCATATATTTAGAGAGAGATCTCGTATGTCATATGACACCTTATTATTATTTATGAATGCTAAATATTGGCAATAAAAAAAGCCTGAGAGTTCTTTATAGACTTTCTTGGGCTTGGGGTAGATAGGTTATTTGCTGAGAAACAATGAAGTATGCAATGAAAGAAAAGATTAGGGGCGGTGCCTATGCAGAAAGGGCCTGAGTAACAGCGTACTCAGTTTCGGAACTGAATTGCCTCCAAAAAGACTTGCAATGGACAGGTGTAATTAGAGTCTTCTCAGGAGGAATCTAGCGGAAAGATGAACGAACCATTAGGATCATATAGTAATAGGCAATTACAAAATAAATTACACATCATGCTGATGTATCCTTTTAGTATTCATAATGAACCATACATTAAACAAAAAACTTCAACAGAACATATCCAGGTGATGTTGACCAACTTAAAAGTCATTTTTAAGTTTCTTCGACACCAAGACATTTCCTAATGAATAAACTGGGTGTTTTCATAATGAAAATGTCATTAAATTATTTCAAACTGGGTGTTTTCAAAAAAGAAGATTCAAGCAAACTGGGTGTTTTCAAAAAAGAAGATTCAAGCATGTGGATTTCAAAGTGGGTGTTTTCAAACTGGGTGTCATTAAATTATTTTAGCACAACAGTTTCTTCGACACCAAGACATTGCATCCAGACGATTTTACAATAAGAGTTCAAGCATTTTCTGAACATCGACACCAAGACAAATCGAAACATAAATTTCTTATAAGAAGATTTTTCTACCCAGTTCTTTTCCTAAATAAAAAAACTGGGTGTTTTCAAAAAATGGATTTGTAGTGGTGAAGATCCCTGAGGAGATACCCAGATTTGGAGTTTTCAAAGTTCATACACGCATAAACTCCAAATCAGTTCTTTACCTAAATCAAAAAACTGGGTGTTTCCAAAAAAACTGGGTATAAAAACATAAATTTTTTCAAAACCCATTCTACATAATGATCGGTATGAAGAAAATTAAGTAACATGTGGTCTTGTCCTCGCAGATCACAGTCCATTCGCTTTCCTCACAACAGATAGCGACTGCGTACAAACAGATAGCTTATAAGTTTATCTTGATATACACAACATAGGAATTATTGCAAACATAGGAATTTCCAAGTCAATGAATGCCATGAGCAAGTGCAGCAGTGTGAGACAACATGCATATGTCCAAAAGGTATCCAATCTTGGATTAAAAATTGATAAGGTAATAGAAATCCTGTTAACAACTGGAAATACCAATTTGAGACATGATACACAAACTGGATATGCATATCCTTGCTCATAGAAAAAATGTATATGGTACACAAATAAATCCTGAACAAAAAAAATTTGAAAATGTAAACGAAATCCTGCTCCTTTAAAAATTGGATTTGCCAATGATTGATATGCAATTTATAAACTGGAGATGCATATCCTTGCTCTTATGAAAACTGGATATAATACAGAAAAAGTCAAATTTACCTCAAAATGTAACTTACATCAGGAATCACTTCAAAATATGATTTTGAGCCATGCATTCTGAAATCCACATCAGGTTCCTGATCACATGCTCTCTCAATCTTATATATACAAAGAAAATAGCATGTCAAATATAAATAGCAACTGCATTAAACAAAAAAATGCAGAATCGGTGAGAATACAATATGGTAAATTAGCATGTCAAATTTGTATTGCAACTCTCTCTCTCGGGAACCTTGCTCGGCTTACATGATCAAGTTATGGGATTGAAATTAACAATTGAATACATCCCTAAAACTTTTACATCACTGCATTAATTTTGAAATTCAATCCCAAAGCAGCTTGCCACCTTAAGTTATGAGTAAACTATTAAGGACCAAGTCACGGCCATTGGTTGAAGACTCCACAAAACTTGCATAATTTCAAGGCAATTTGACTGTTTTTTTCATGTAGAAGATACTAAAAGCATCTGATGCTTTGCAATTTTCCTTATGTAAATAGTAAGTAGTATATTGATTTCAATTTATAGACCTAATGATAAATTGATAGATTAACGTTAACTTGATAAGTACATTCTTTGCTAGAAAGATCACCCACCGCACTTATCAGATTAAATTGAAGACTCTTGCCCCCAGATACATGCACTAAAGATTAAAAATGCATGCACTAAAGATCAAATTGAAGTTAGGTGCAGTTTAAATTGAATTTTATATTCTAATAATCAAAAACACCAAAGATTAGTGAATACTAAGCTTTTTTGCTAAGTGATTTATGGATGGAACAAATACAATTACATTAAAACCGTTGAATTTTCAACCCGAGCCATGAGGAACAAACATGGAAATTACAATATTTATGGGAATCATAACTCCCTTCCTACTGAGCAAAGTAATCAGTTATGGGAAAACTTAGATGATCTATGCAGATAAGTTTTGGGAAATTACAATATTTTCAACCCGGTCTCTTCATCGCCTCTACCCCCGTCTGTGCATTTCAACAAACATGTAATGAGCAATAACAATATTAACATTAAAATAACAATATTATCATTTCAACAAACATGTAAGTACTTACCATGAGATTCTGATCCTTGTACCAAATTGAATCCACTATCATACAACCACACACAATAAATAAGAACATAATAGAAATCAGCAAGTACATCTCCAAACCTTCTATGAATGTAATCATAATCCATGAATGAATCGTCAAGCGTATCGTGCAAAAGCCTCGCAGCGACAACTATCAAATGGAATCATCAGTTGGCGAAGCTCACAACAATATCAAAATTACTGACATGCTGACATACAAAATTACTGCCATATTATTGGCAACAATCTCAACACATATATGTATAATAGCATATAGTTAGATGATCCCGGTAATTTTGACATGTAATTTAGACATATATATGTAATTTTGACATATTGTTCAATCCGACTGACACCAATCTCAAAATTTTGACAACAATATGTTATTTTGACATAATGTCAGTAATTTTACATATATGTGTAAGCATCAATATGTAATGTTGTCGGTAATTATGACTGACATACAATGTTGTCAGTAATTTTACATACAATGTTGTGAGCATTTGGACTGACATACATTTACCGGCATACATTTGGACTGACATACATTTACCCACATCAATCTGAGAACATACATTTTGACATACAATGTGAAAGCATTTTGACATACATTTTGACTACATGTAATTTTCTCAGTAATTTACATATATGACTGACATACAATGTTATCCGTAGTTTTTAGATTGTTGTGGTTCACCCCCTATTCAATCCGACTGACATATTATTGTCCGTAATTTTGATACACATATATGTAAATTAGATGCTCCCGGTAGTTTTCATAATTTTGACAGAAAGAAATAATTTCACTTAGATGCTCACACATATATGTAAAATTACTGACATACAAAATCACTGACATGTAGTTCTGGCCTTCTGGCCATCTTTGCCAGTAAAATGTGTCACAAAAAATTCATTTCACTATTCAATCTAATGATCAAGTCCCAACATAATTGTAAAAGCAACCAATTAGATCTTCAATCCAACCATCAAAAGAGCCACTAAAACAATGCTTATATGTTATTTTTGAATTTGTTATGAATAAAGCACCAAATTTATGAAAAATGTGTTAAAATAAACAAAAATGGATTAATTTTTACGGTCAGTCGAATAATTATCGATTTTTACAGTCCTATTCAATTTTGAAAGATTTAAAATGGATCCAACTATTATCAACTAAGAAAAAATTTATTTAAAAATTTAATAAATAAAAACAGACATAAAATGGTAAATTTTCATTACAATTCTTTGAACCGTGAGGGTCCCGTCGACATCGAATAGAGCGATCAGTCCCAACATCCTTCCGGCCATTCTTCTCACCAACATCTGCTTTCAATCACGATAAAATCGACCAATTCATTGATAAGTTATAATCAAATCAAGCAGCAAGTTAATAAATTAAACACCTTATCAACAATACAAAATTTCCATGATTAAAGAAGTTGATATTTTTCACCTTTTTTGATGAGAATTCGTGACGAAAAGGCACCGATCTAGAGATTCGACATCAAATAGATCGTCGACATCAAATAGTGCAATTAGCCCCGTCATCCTTCCGGACATTCTCATTACCGACTTCTGCTTTCAAAAGGATGAGAAATTTAAAAAAAGATAGCCACGTTGGCATAACCAACTACCTCAACCAGATGGAGACAAATTATGTCTGTTGATCAAACGCATGGCAAGTTCAACACAGGAACAGTTCCTGAAAAAAATTGACAGGCAACCCCATAGCCCGAGGAGTGAAGTTGATGCAAAAGCAACCAATTATCAAATTGGCACATATATAAGATGAATGGCATTACTGTATGAATTTAAACATTGATTTGATGATTTGGTTTCTAATCAATAAAAGCCATCTAAACCCTGAGTTACCATGTCAAATTTAATGACACCAAGTTCTTGCATCCGTCTATACATGTCAAGCCATTATCATAAAGGTTCTAAAAGACAGATTGGCTACTTTAGAATTAAGAAAGAGTGTAAAACTTATGAAAGATGAAAGGCACTAACAGGTAAAATGCCTGGGCACCACAAAGGTCTAGAAGTCTCATATGTGCTAAGCAGGAAATATTTTTCATATGCTCTATCTGTGAAACTGCTAGAAAAGAATAAATATTGTTAAATGATGAGTGTTGTGGTATTTTAATGTTCATAAAAATACCACATAATGCAATGTTTTAACTTAACTATTCATAAAATACATAACACAATCACATTTTTACAATTACTAACTGGAAATTTAATTACTAACCTGGAAAGAGCATAGAGGTTTAAACTTTAGAGGGAATCACATCTACAGAGTATCTCCTTGTAATTTACATTTGTTAACTTGATACACATAAGTACAATAAATATAAATGAAGAAAGCGGTGTCTTAAGGTCAAGTTCAAAAAAGAAATTGCATGATCTTAAAGCTAAATCATAAGCTGTTCAAGCATCATTATTCAATTCTACACTCAATATCTGTTAGACTATTAACAAAATAAACTGACTTCATCATTTCATTGTATATGAAGTCATAAAGCATACAGGCCCAAAAAATGATATCTGGGGTAAATTAGCTCATGTACCTATGATAGCTCATGTAAGTATAACTTGCATAATCAATTTCCACATCAGATTCCAAAAACCAATTTCCACATAAGATTCCAAATAAAATACAGTAATTGGTTCTCCAATATTAAATCCATCTCAAAAGTAAAAGGATGTGCATGGTTTGCAGAAAAAAGAAGATAGGGTCATAGCTTTAAGAAAAAAAATAGCATTGACCTCAATGAAATTAAACATCAATGTTGCTTGCATACCCCTCCATCTGGTGAAAAACTCAAAGCTGGTATTGCTGTAGCAATCTTTGATTTCGATGCTCCTTCAAGAAAATTTGGAAGTCCCAGGGGACCACTTGAATTGCCCATCTCATGGGAGAAATGTGGAGGGATTTTGGTTGTCGAGTTTTAATTGATTTTGTGAGGATAAAAACAATTATGATAAAACCCAAATCCTCATTATGGTAATTTTTCCATGTCCTAATCCAGCCTCGTCACCTGGGTCAGCATGGTTCAAGCATCATCGCTTAAAAACACACGACAAATAATAAATTATTTAAATTTCCAAAACACCGTGAAGAAAACTTTGGCCCTCGAAACTAAATTATTTAAATTTCATGCACCAATTGAAATATATTTTTTAAAAAAACTGCAAGCAACCCACAAATTACGTAAGACATTTTGTCAACGAATTTATATTCATATCTAATCTTATTCAGATCAATGAATAAAAAACTGTCGGAAGAAAGTCATTTGAACATAAATAGAATTCTTAAGCAGAAAAAAATAATCATTTGATATCTAACATAATGGAAAATTTTTGTTTGATATTAAGATCTCCATTCGGGTTGCAAATTGACAAAACCCCAAAAGTTTAAAGATTCAATTCATAACAGTGCATAAAAAATAACAGTGCATAAAAAAATATTAGTGCATAAAAAGTGTGCATATCTGGCCCACTTTATACAAAGTTTGCATAATAAGGTAAATTACTAAGATTAACTGAAACATGTTCAATATAAATCAAGCAACATCCACATATCTTTTGGCATAAGATTTGTATGTTTTATCCAATAAGGTTTGTCCAATGAGCATACTAAGTTTATCCCAAAGAATTGTATCGGGTTCTCATGCAGTATGTTGCCTGTAAATATATCAGTGCATTATAGGTCCTAAATACCAACATTTTCTTTCAATTCACTAATCTACAACCAAATCAATTTTAGCCATATGATTTACACAATTTCAGTCTACCTACTCGATGTTCGGTGTTCTCCCTTTGAATCTGATACTTGAATTAAGGTTAATCCTATTGAAACAACCACTCAGCCACATCCATCTTAGGTTGTGGGCATAGTTATTGCGGATGAGCATACCCTTCTTACACAAACCAAACTCTAGGAAAGCATCATCAATTTTCATCACAACTCAAGTGACCCTTGGTGAATATTAGTTTTATGTCACCATATTAGACAGCAACCACTCAGCAATAAATATAACTTTAGGCTAAATATAACTTTTTAAATAAATGAATGTGAATCACAACAAAATAGCAATAAATATTCCCCTCAAAAAGATAGTACTCAAAAAGATAGTAAGCAGCAATCAATACTTGAAACCAAGCAATACCCATTTCTACGAAACAAACTTGAACCAAATCAAGAAATTTCCATCATGGGCATTATACGACATAAGCCTATGATCAAATGTTCTCAACATGCAAGCAAATGTCTGGCCATCAACCAACTCACAACAACAACACAAACAAAGTAACTCCAACAACCCTTAACCTGAAATTAGCCATCTTTAGCACAAATTGAACAAAAGAACATGAAAAATCAGGATTTTTTCTTTAGATAATGCAAGTATCAGTGAAGAACCTGATTGGATGCAAGTAGATAGGTGAAGAACCTAATTGAATGCAAGAAGAGAGGTGAAGAACATGAGAAAATAAACTGAGCATAACAGAAAATAAACTGAAAACAAACTGAGAATTATAACCTGGTTGTTGCAAACGTAACAGAAGAGTGTGTGGCTTGGATTGTTGCAGACGAATTTCTCCAACTCTGAAGATGAGGGGTGAAGAGGATGGGTGAAGTTAGACTTGTCATTAGGCCTCCCTGACTGCTTCACGGTGAGCAAAAGCACGACATGGCCGCCATGGCGTGCGTTCGATCACCGTGAAGCAGATAAGGGAGGCCTAATGAAAACTCAAATGAGATCGAGGAAACCCTAACCCAAAGTTACCGATCTGCTTCCGAGATGCTAGAGTTAGAACTCATGCTACTGTTACCGATCGAAAAACATTAAACCTGAAGGAAATAAAAGCAACCAGATTAAAACATTCGTGAAATCCAGCTCCTGCCTCTAGTTAAATGCATTTTCAACTCCAATAAATAACTAACCAGTCCTTCCTAAAAACCATTCCAGAGCATTCATTTGTGCTGGTACATACTCATAAAAAAGAAAATAACATTTAATATGTAGAAAAATATTAAAATCATGCAATATTACAAATATGTATCTGCTTAAAGGTCATTGTTCCTATCAACAACATATAAACCATCATCCAACATTGTAATCATCTCTCATTCATGCTCTCTTACATGACATAAAGAAGAACTTTTTCAAGTAAATCATAGGCGCAACAATTCTCCCCCTTATATTTCTGGTTTTTTTTAATAAAAACATCAATATCAAACCCAAAGCCGCCTATAAAATATCAATAAGTAAAGTTTATCATATAAGCAACAAATCCCTGGTATTGTTCGATAATTGGCATAATTACCAAGAATCCAATATATCAAATTTATTTCACGGAATTTAAAAATGGAAGGTGCAATCATATTTTTTTATCTAAAATTTAACTTCATTAAATGCACAATAATTAACCAGCAAATCCAATTCTTTTATAGCTGTCAACTATAAAAAAACATAAAGACACAATAATAATATCAATAAATAAATTTCACAACATTATGGCCTACTTCATTTTAATTCACTGAATCACACCTACATTATCACCAAATGACACATAATAACAAATCAATGGTCAATCATAAACTTCTAACTGAAACCAATCCAGCAGTAATTCATACTGGTGTGTCACAAATTATCATACACATCTACAATTAAGATAGGCTATCAATTTGTAGTTGATTAAAAAGATGATACGTAATTTATTTCTTATTTCACAAAAACAATCTTGTCTATAACGCGAAAAACATGAAATATCTCACCGTCTTTATCACCCGTCCTGAGCTTAATAAAGATGCCACCAGCATCTCCCTTTCGCCCCTTTATTGTGATATCAATATCCACGACAGGTTCATCTTCATTTTCCTCCTCATCGCTATTGAAAAGGTCAATTCTGTGTTTCTTATACTCAGCTGAATTGTCATCCCAATCGTTGTCATGCTCCAATTCATGTTGAAGATCGACTAAAGATACATTGGCAATGAAGTAGCCATTACTAAGGTTAGAGCTATAAGAAGGATACCTCACAATAGGCCCCAAGTCAATGATGTCTGCTTCCTAGGAACCTGAACCAGGGCCATCAGTTTGCTGAAAAGGATCCAGTAGCACCTCCCTTGTTGAAAACTCTGGGAGACAGTCCCAAGGCATTTCTCGATGAATCGCCTCATTTCAGCATCCTTCACTCTATACAATGCATATGGCTTTGCGCCCTACCAAGGATGAAAAATCCGATAAGCAAAAATCATGCAATTAAAAAATTCAACCCAATTGACTCAAGATTCAGTAACTACAGCTCTTACATAGATAACTTTCTTGAATATTTAGGCAGGATGGGTACATTCGCTATATGGATATCCAAAAGTGACCATCTCCAATTCATTGTACTCCTCTTCATTAACCTCAGGCGCCATGAACTCCGGTATACCTATTTAAAACATCAAACCAAACAAACCATTCAGCAAATCATAAAGTAGAAAATTTTGACTCGATTGAAAACATAAGCAATGCACGGCATGTGATTTGTGAAGGATGGCGGCCAGGCCCAAATCGCCGATCTTGACCTCCCCTTGATTTCCATTGATGAATATGTTGTCACATGTGAGATCCCTATGGATTATAGGAGGCTCATGAATATAAAGATATAGAAGACCCATCAAGATCTGCATGCACCAATGCTTCACTTCTCTAATATGGATCCACATATGCATCTGCCATGAAAACATGATAATTTCTTCATAACTATGCATCTGCTCTAATAACTTTGCATGATTCGTAAATCATAACTATAAAAATTAAAAGAAAAAGCAGAAGTATTACCCGTGTAGAGTCAAAAATTCATACATCCAGAGTGTACACTTCAGTTTGATACCAATTACTATGTCCACAAAGATACAGCGAAGAAGCCAATCACATACTTCTTCTGAAAAAAATTCTCAAACCATGGCTCAGACATTCCCTTGCCTTTGACCCAATATGTCTGCAACGGTCGCAAGCCAACATTAGCTTACCCCCTAGTTGCCTTGCCATGATGTAAGACATGTTACGAAGGGAAAATCATCATCGACATGTATATATGTATGGAGCACAGCAGCATCAGCCAACAGTGGACATGGATCAGCCAGCATAGAGTAATGATCCAAGCTGAAAAAAAAATTAAAAGAGCTCTAGGTAGTCATAGAATGCAAGAGGAAACGCCCAATAGATTATTGAATGCAACATCAACAATACAACATAGGATTTATCCCAAGTATTTTTACAGTTGCAGATTATTGAATCTCATATTCGTTGAGGCATTTAATCAAACAACTCTAGCCCATAACAATCTACATTCATATGTACAGTTCAAGTTTTAATGTAATTTTGTCTCTAACGTTTATACAACTTCACATAAATTTGCAAAATTATCATCTCAAAATTTAGAATCACCAACCTAGTCCACTTGCTGTTGTGCTTCCCTTGATTCCAAGCTCTGCGTTTCACCACATTGCAAGCTCCCTTGTTGCCTGAACATAAATTTTGAAAAATAATATGATGAACATAAATTTCAAAAAATATAATATGCTATACAAAATTAAAATTTCCAAATTGTCAAATGAACAGATCTCAAACCCATATGAACAGATCTCAAAAAATATAATATGCTATCCAAATTGTCAAATATAATATGCTATACATGTCACATGCCTAAATGAACAGATTCCATGCCTATATGAGCAGATCTCAAACCCAAGAGGACAAATTCCATGCCTATCAGAGATCAGAGATCAGAGATCAGAGATCCGTAGAGCAAGATGGAGATCAGAGATCTGGGAGAGAACGAAAACCCCTCTCATCTGCTTCTGAAGGACGGCGATCAGAGATCTGGGAGTGCTTCTGAAGGACAGCGAGATTCTCGACCAAAACCCCTCTCGATCATCGCGTCCAAAACGCCTCTCGACCAAAACCCCTCTCGATCTTCTGAAGGACGGCGAGATTCTGGGAGAGCTTCTGAAGGAGAGCGTCCACCACCTCCATGGAGATCATCGTGCCGTGCCGCAGGGGGTGGGGTTGCCAGCGTTGCCAGGAGGAGAGGGGCGAGGCTGGGGAGCGCATCTGAGAAATTTTGTTTTCAAAATGAAGGGCTTGTTCTTTTTTATTTCCCCAAAAATGAAGGGCACGTGAACCAATGTTTCCCATTAACTCTTTTCAAATTTTCCCCCCAAATTTCAAAATTACAACCTAAACTCTTATCCAATTTCTCATATCCATTATCTCATATCCAATAACTCATATAACATCCCTCATTTTTATACCCTAAATACAACTCAACCCTTTATCCAATTTCTCTTATCCAATTTCTCTTATCCATATCTCATTATAACATCCCTCATTTATATACCCCCAAATACAATTCAAACCTTTATCCAATTTCTCTTATCAAAAACTCTTATCCAAAAACCCATGATAACATCCCTATTTTATAATATAGATATATAAGCTCTGACAATATTCATGAAGATATAAATCATATATTTTTTGAGTGCAGTTATTCTAACTACCTCCTTTGCAGGAGTTTTCTTAAAATGGGGGTCACCAATACCTTGCCGACCACTTTATCAGGAATAGGTGATTTGATTTTGTCTCAGTTTCATGCTAAGGACAACGTGGGTAAGTTGGTCAGGACGGTTTTAGTTGCATTAACCTGGCACATCTGGAGAGAGCGCAACAGGAGAATCTTTGAGGATTCTAGTCAAATGCAGGCCCTGCTATTTGATAGCATAGCTGATGATGTGAGAATTGCTTTGAGGCATGTGGCTTGGAAGCAGTATGATGATAGTACTATCCCTTTAAATTGGGGTCTATTAGACTAGGCTGCATATTCATGTATTTTGTTTTCTTATTTAGCTCTACGGGTAGCGAAAAGTGTTAAGTAATGGTTGGGGTGATGGCGCCTGTGCCTTAGCCCACTTTACAAACATCCTTCTTCCACATGTGAGAGTCTTGTATTTTTTCCGTGAGATCAATAAAGACGCAAAGCATATTCTTCATATATATATATATATATATATATATATATATATATATATATATATATATATATGCTTAATAACTGTTAGCTTTATATATATATATACTAGTCATAACCCGTGCCCGCGGGCACGGTTCATTTAAGATTTCCCCCCCCGCGAAATCTTTGTTCCCAAAAAATTA
>JAULAV010008630.1:0-34552 GCA_030789695.1 Scilla litardierei
TATATTATCACCTTGCCGAGGGTCATTTATTACTAACGTTTTTAAATCTTGCCGAGCGACCCTCGCTGACGTATATTTCTTGTCTTATGAAATATACGTCAGGTATTAGACAGATTTGAAGAGGAGCAAGCCCTGGGACTGAGCAGCTTGACCAGGGTGCCCAGACGCTGAGATCTGCCGCTAGAGAACAACGTGCCTTCGCAACGCTGCTTAAGAATAATAATTGTTGTATTCATATTCAAGTGTAATTCCGTTTGCGTTTCTGTATCTAATGGCCAAGTTGGCCTTATTTGTGTACTTGTAAATCTGGGCATCAATGTAATGATAATGAAATTTCCTTTTTGTTCCGAGTTTGAATGCAAGAACCTGATTACGGTTTGCCCACAGATGCTTATTGGGTTGGAGTTCACCGCTCCAGCCCAAGCGGGCCCGCTCACGTCCTCGCCCCCAAGTATAATGGGAAGCGGGGCGTGACAGGTTTTAGTGGTGGCCCATGCAGGTCCGTGCATTCTACAAATTACTCGAAACAATAGGGATGTCATTATTAGTCAGACTGTCTAGATAGACATTGTACGCAAATGTTATCTTGTTTCTTTTGCAGCTTGGCAGGTAGACCACACACTCGAAACAGAGATGGATCCAACGGAAGTTCTCTTTGGTCATCGAGGAAGTTAGTGATGACGAGCTGGTGACGAGCGATAACATCTGAGTCCTTCCCTATCTTCACATTTGATGATTCCTATCATGAGTGTGCCTATCTTGACTTTGTCTTGTCCTAAGTGCTGTTTGATTGCAAGCATTCCTACCTTAGACCCTTTGTAAGCTCAGCAGTTTCATTCCTCTCTAAGTCTATTGCCTTCTCGATACAGTGATATTGTTTCCATCCTTCATCCATCTGGTGCTCCCTTGATTCTTATCTAGCTTAAGAAATTCCGAGGACGGAATTTTCTTAAGGTGGATAGGATGTAACGACCAGTATTTAATGGTACGTATTTTTGTTCGTATATTCTATCTTCTGTTTCGTGATTTCCGTATCTTTTACGTATTTGAATTACGAACGTATTTTAATTAACTTTAAATACTTAAATACGTATTTAAGTAGCCATATGTATATGTAAATATGTTATTATTTGATTTCATATAAATAGTTATTCAAATTTAAATTCAAATGTTTTAAGAAGCTTAAATTCGAATTCATTTAAAACCCTTCTTTTTATAATCCTAATTTAATAATAACTATTTTGGAAATATTTACTCATTCAAACCCTTTTAATTCCTCTAATTATTTTTATTTCAACCTTCCTTTTTATCTTACTCTTAATTCCTCCAATTAATGTTATCATTCAAAATCTTTCCTTATTAGATCCTATTAAAACCCATTGATTACATTTCCCATCTTTGTCTTACGATCTTCCATAACCCATACTATATACGCATCAGCTTTTCGTACTTGTGCTATGTTATACGTGTATTCGTATTTTAAATATATTTCGTGCGTATCTTTTCTAATATCCGATTTGTTTCTATAATTGTTTTACGATTATTTCTATAACTCAAATTATCCTTCATAATAATTATTTTGAAAATATCTTTTCTTATAAATAAGTTTAACTTTTCTAATTTTAAATTTCAAAATTCAAATTCGAAATTAAAACTTTTGAATGTTTGAAAAGACTTCCTTTTATAAACCCATTAAATCGTATTGACTATATTTCAAAACATTTCCTTATTTAAAACCTAATAAAAATCTGTTAATTTTCTTTCAAAAGCTTTCTTTTTATAACCCATTTAATTCTAATTCATTAGCCATAAACCCATTTAATATTAATCCTATTAATTAGGTTTCTGTTGTGAATGGAAATAACCAGAGTTGGTTAGGATTGCGGGTATCTTAGAGATACGCCCATATCTATGTATTCGATGTATCTACTCTCCTACCATGCCTATAAATAAAGGGCTGGGGGTTCCTCCCCCAGGGTTGATTCATAACACGTTATCAGCACGAGCCTCTAAAAATTTTTTCCACAAATTTTTTCCGTTCGTTGCGAAGGCGAAGGCGAAGGCGAGACGGGAGATCCACGAGCGCGGTGCAAGGCTTCCTCCATCAAGGGTCGTCATCTGCGTAGGGCTTCGAGCAACCGTCGCTATATCCGGAGGACGGATATAGAGGTAAAAACTCTAAAAACAAAGTTTTTAATCATACGTATGATTACCCCTCCCCTAGATCTCACAAGATCGTCATGGGGATTCATCGTCGCCTTGAAAACGACGGATTATTCTTCCCAAAAATCAAATTTTTTTAGGGTTTTTTTGGATTTTTTCAAACCCTAAATCAAGCCCCACCGACGGCATCGCCGCCGGCCCCCCCCCCCCCAACCCCCCCCCCCCCCCCCCCCCCCCCCCCCCGCCCCGCACCGCCGTCCCCCCATAGGGGGGCGGAAGCCGCCGCACCCCCCCTGCAGGGGGGCGGCGGCGGGGCCCTGCCGCCGCCCTCCCCTGCAGGGGGGGCGGCCGCCGCCGCTCCCCCCCTGTAGGGGGGGGCGGCGGCCCCCCGTGGCCGCCCCCCTCTCTGCAGGGGGGGCGGCCCCTGCCGTCCCCCCCCCCCCCCCGCAGAGGGGGGCGGCGGCCCCCCCCGTGCCCGCCGTCCCCCCCCTCGCAGAGGGGGGGCGACGACCCCCCCTGGCCACGCCCCCCTCTGCGGGGGGCGGTGGCCCCCGCCGCTCCCCCCCGCAGCGGGGGGCGGCGGCCCCCTGGCCACGCCCCCCTCTGCGGGGGGCAGCGGCCCCCGCCGCTCCCCCCCCGCAGCGGGGGGCGGCGGCCCCCCTGGCCGCGCCCCCCCCCCCCCCTTCTGCGGGGGGGCGGCGGCGGCGGCGGCCCCCCCCCCACCGTAAACCCTAAACCGAATAACAAAAAAAAAGTCAGAGCTGTGGGCCTGAAGCCCACAGCAGATCTGTGGGCTTCAGGCCCACAGAATTCAACAAAAAAAATAGTTATTCAGAGCTGTGGGCCTGAAGCCCACAGCAGATCTGTGGGCTTCAGGCCCACAAATTTCCAAAAAAAAAAGTCAGACCTGTGGGCCTGAAGCCCACAGCAGATCTGTGGGCTTCAGGCCCACAGATTTTCATCAAAAAAAATGGGGGGAGGCAATAGGGCTATAAATTTGCCTCAAAAGGCAACCTATTAGCCTAAAAATTAATTTAAAAAGGGGATTTAAGGGCAAAATATTCGTGAAAAATCACGGTAAATTACGGGACAAATATCGGGCAGGCGAGGACTTTTTGGGGATTCTTGGGGGGCTTTTGGGATGATGAGGGAAACTTTTCCCTCTGACAAAGAAAATGTTTATTTTGGGCTCTTAATCAATTTAATTGATTAAACCCCATTCAAATTACAACATTTGCATTGTAATGATGTTTTCTGCAAATATCATATTTACATGCTTACATCTCTGGTATATTTTGCTGGATATTATATGCGTGGGTGTGCATTGTATTTAAAACTTAATAATTAGGAAGATCCTGCGACCGCTCTGCCGTTAGTAACCTAACGGTGTATGACGTTGCCCAGTGGTCCAATAATTATTAAGTGTTTAAATTATTTATCCATCTCTGCGAATATTAAATGCCTGTGATGCATGTGATGAAAATGTCTGATGAAAATGTTGATGAGCACAATATTTCTGCATGAATTGCTAAATGTGGTTTTTGGATCGGCCGTTTAGTCCCACAGTTTATTTCCCGCACTTTTCTTTTATTTTTGAGAGAAATTGTAGTGAGGAATTTATGTAAATGTCAAAGAAAGAAGACCAACTTCCATGAAGACGGAGGCCACGCTTGAAGATGGAGATATCATATGGGACCCACTGGGTTTCCAAAGTTGTATTTTCATTTTTAAAGCTGCAAATTTGTATAATTTGGACTGTGGACTTTTGGACTCTTTCTTGTGGGACTGGCCGATCCACACATTTAGTTTTTCGTTAAATATTGCCTCCGCATGAAAATGTTTTCTCTGATTAATTATTAATTCATGCATGTTTGTGCTCTGCTAGATAAATGGCCAATATTGCAAGCATTAATTTCGAAGTACTGGAAGCATCAGGTAGAAACTATCTAAGCTGGCAGCTAGATGTAAAGTTTCACCTGCGGGCAAAGTCCCTCATCGCTGCTGTGACTGAAAAAGAAAATGTTAGCGATATAGAGAAGGTGCAAGCCATCACCTATATTCGCCGCCATGTGGACAAGACCTTAAAGGCTGAATACCTTACGGTCGAAGATTCACTTGAGCTATGGACTGCCCTTGAGGACGAGTATAAAACATCAGAAAGATGTTATACTCCCAAGGGCACGATAAGAGTGGGAGAACATGAGACTACAGGACTTTAAGTCCATTGCTGAGTACAACTCAGCACTTTTTAGCATCACCTCACGCCTGAAGTTGTGTGGTGAGAATGTCTCAGAAGATCGCATGCTGGAAAAGACGTACACGTCCTTCCATGAAAAAGATGTGATACTCATGCAGCAATACCGTGAACACAGGTTCACCAAGTATTCTGAGCTGCTGTCATGTTTACTCATGGCTGAGCAAAACAGAGAGCTTCTTCTCGCCACTCACAATATGCGCCCTCCCGGCTCTGCCCCCCCCCCCCCCCCCCCCCACCAGAAGCTCACCATTCCTCTTCCTTCAAAAAGAAGAGAGATAATAAAAGAAAAGAAAGACCACAGAAGGGGGGTCAACAGAAAAATGCCAAGGGCCATGCACAGCAGTAGCGAAATAATGAAAGTAAGCGGAAGTTCACGCGGCACAGAAATGACAAAAATGGTTCACCCCCACCCAAGAGGGAATGGGAAGACCAGTGCCATAATTGTGGCATGAAAAGCCACTGGTCCAAAATGTGCCGAACTTCGCAGCACCTCCAGGATTTGTATAAAGAGAACAAGAAAAATAAAGCTGAAACAAACCTGATGACCTCTGATGGCTCCGGTCAAGTTTTCAGCTGACAACTTCGAAAATGATGACTTGCTTGATTAGCCTTTATTTTTATCTTAGCAATTTGTTTTGAGAATAATTTACGAGAGCATTTTAATTATGAAATTTGTTCTGAATGAAAATGTTTAGTAGACAATAAATGAAAATGTTTATCTGAATATCCATGTGCCTATCGATTCATCTTTGATTAGATGAAACTGCTCTCATAAATAATCAGTAGACAATAAACACGTACGATCTCTTTCAATACAAAGCCCAATATCAGGGCTATATTGAAGATCCAGGGAATGCAACACTGTTGTCCCCAAACGACACAAAAATAAAGAATGCACTAATCCCTCCGAATTCCAAAAGAAACTTTCTAAGTTTCTAGGACATCTGTTGCAACGGATTCCACTTGGAAACAGCAAATGTAAATGAAAAAAAAAATTATCGTATGCAACGTCTCAAGAACAAGGAGTAAAATCCACACTTGAACGTTTTGAGAGCCTTATAGGCCTCCACCATACGAAGATTCGGAGAAAGGAAGCAGAATTTAAACGGAGCACCTGAAGTGCCCGACATCAGCCGAGTCTTTACTCCGGCATGATGGACTTGGCCACCCTGGATTTGTGATGATGCATTGCATCTTATCCTATGGGTATGACTTGAAGAACCAGAAGATTCTTCAGAAGGGAAAACATCCCTCGCATCCCTTACTATAAGGGAAAACTAATTGCAAGTCCATCTCCACAATAAGTTGAAAAAGAATCTCCACGCTTCCTCAAAAAGAATACAAGGAGATAGATGTGGATAAAATCCACCACCCCTAGTGGGCTATTTCAGTACTTCACTGTACTGATAAATGCATCCTCAGAATATCCGTACGTGTGTCTACTACAGACCCGCAACTTAGCTTTTCCAAAGCTATTGGCACAAAAATAAATATGTTGCGGGCACATTTCCCAGACAATAAAATGTTGTAAATAAGTCTGGTTAATGTTGGGAAATATACCTCCCAGTCTTTTCAAGAGTACTGCCAATCAACGGGAGTTGAAAATGAACATACAAGTGCCGCATGTTCATACCCAAAATGGGTCGGCAGAGTCACTGAAAAGTAGACTCCAATGGACTGAACGTCCATTAAATCCCGATTGCCTATGGATGCATGGGGACATGCAAACTCTGCATGCTGCATCGTAAATGAAAATAAGACCCTCTGGAGGTCAGAGTCTCCAATGCAACTTGCATATGGAATGCCACCGAACATTTCTCATCTGAGAATCTTCGGTCGCGCAGTCTTAAATCCCCATTGCACCACCAAAGAGGACCAAAACGGTACTCAGCGTCGCCTAGGTATCCATGCAGGGTTTGACTCACCCTCACTTATAAGATACCTAGAACCCCAAACGGGGGACGCATTTAAGGCACATCTTGAAGACTGTGATCTCGATGAGACGAGTTTTCCCAAAAATAGGCCCAGATACAGGAAAATCTGGCGCGAAGAAAATTATAACGTGGGATACAAACAGCTTGACCCACTATGATCCGGTAACAATACAATGTGTAGATGAGATCCAGAAGATCTTCCACATACAGAACACTGTTCACCAATTACCGGAATCATTTATTGACAACCAGAAGATTGTCAGATCACACATCCCTGCTGCAAAAACTCCAGCTAGGATTGACATCCCCGAGAATGGATGCAATCCACCAGCAACAGAAGTGGCTGATCCTCAACAGAAAAGAGGCAGACCACCAGGCTCCAAGGACAGAAACTCCTGGAGACATTAAGACAATACTACCACAGGACAATGAGCTCATGTCCACACCATCACCCTTCCCGGAATCCACTACAGAGGAATTGCCGGGAAAAAGTGAAATCAAGTAAATGGTGTACGTACTGGGGAGGTGTTGGATAGATAGAACATAAATTGTCGACAATGTATTCACGTATCATATTGCCATATACATCGCAATGGCGATGATGTTTGTTAATTATCGTTCCACACTCCGTTGCTAGAAGGCAAACGTAGAGATTGGCCAAACGTGGAACGTGGCAATAAAAGATGAGCTGGACTCACTTATGAAACGTGAAATGTTCGGACCTGAAGTCCAGACACTAAAAGGTGTCAAACCTGTGGATAAAACAAAGTATTGCAAACATAAGAAAGATAAATACAAAATCGTATGCTATACGGTACAACCTATAGCCCAAGGAAAATTTCGCTGAAACTAGGGATCGAACAAATTCAAATGAGCATGTCTCATAAATGATGCATCAGTCTCCCTAAGTT
The DNA here is from genome assembly GCA_030789695.1 of Scilla litardierei. NCBI lineage: Eukaryota > Viridiplantae > Streptophyta > Magnoliopsida > Asparagales > Asparagaceae > Scilla > Scilla litardierei. Next base: position 7,266 of record JAULAV010008630.1, read on the forward strand.
ATCAAAAGCGAATACCTTACGATTTGGCGAAGGAAAATTTTGGATATGCTGTTATTGGATGTTATGATGGCATACCTTCGTGGATATCTTGTAAAGATAATTTCCACATTTCCTTAAAATGCCTGAATAGACTTCGGGACGTCTATTCAAGAAAAACAATAAGTATAAATAAATGTACAACCAAGAGAATCACTTGACAAGTCAATGATTCCTACTGAAGGTTGTCTTTGCATCTATGCAAACAACAGGATTAGAGATCTTAGTTGTAGACAACTAACATCTCATCGGATCTCTTGAAAAGAAAACCGAAATAAATGTACAAGCCTGAATTTTAAACATGAAATAAGAAGACCTATGCAAATATAAAGTCATGGCTCATAGAATCCTGTTATAAACGCCCAGAAGTGCGTTGGAGAAATTAAAAGGACCATTGTCATCCAAAGTACACCTACGGTGGTACACTTACTGGATGAACAAAAAGAACCCTTCCGATCGCTGGAAGAGGGGGAGGATATAACTGGTCCTAAAGTCCCTTATCTTAGTGCAATCATGCACTCCTGGCTAACTGCATGTGTCCCGGCATAGCAATTGCAGTAAACTCATTAGCCAGAGATAGTTGGCACCTAAAAAGGGCCATTAGACCTGAGTTAAGCCTTCTGCGCTTCCTCCAAGGGTCGAAATATTTGGACTTACAAAATGTAGTAGCATCCTCCAATGTTTATGCAAATGCAGGTTTCAGGTCCAGGCCCTATGCTGAGAAATCACAGAACGGGTACCCACAGTGGGATGGCCATCCCCTGCAGATCTGCAAAGCAACTTATGAAGGCAACATCATCTTATCATTCCGAGATCCTCACCATTCCAGAATCACACCAATGGTGTATTTGAGGGCGCCTGGTGGTACATCACATCCCAGTGACGACTGGGATAGAGGCTGGTTCTGTGGAGCTAACCATATAGTCTGAAGACCACATCAGAGGCGACGAAACTTAGCAACCTCTTCAGAGTTTCTGGATTCAGCAGCTGCTTGATGGTGATAAAATTCGTAATCTGTGTACATTTTCGGAATATTGTAAATAGGAGTGATGAGATAAGCCTACGAGATCTGAAAGCCTAAGAGCTTTTACAGATCAGGGGGAGTTGACAGAATTTGTACTCTTTTCCCTTAGCTATGGTTTTTCCCACTGGGTTTTCCATAGCCAAAGGTTTTAACAAGGCAAATCACATCAACTCTGGATCCTGAAGTATCCACCCCTCAGTGACGCTCAGAATCCAGAAGTATTCATGAGCAGAGTCACTTGTACAAATCAGGGGGAGTTAAAGAGCGTTTGCACTCTTTTTCCTTAACTATGGTTTTTCCCACTGGGTTTTCCATAGCTAAAGGTTTTGACGAGGCAAACCTCACCAACTCAGGATCCCGAAGTATCCACCCCATGTGAGACTCTTATTACGCTCAGAATCCCGAAGTACTCTTGGGCGGAGTCCACACCTATGGCTGGATAAGGGGGAGTGTTGTGAATGGAAATAACCAGAGTTGGTTAGGATTGCGGGTATCTTAGAGATACGCCCATATCTATGTATTCGATGTATCTACTCTCCTACCATGCCTATAAATAAAGGGCTGGGGTTCCTCCCCCAGGGTTGATTCATAACAGTTTCAAATTATTTTCCTATTTTTAACTGTAGCTCACCTCACGTGGTACCTTAGGCTAGGCAACCCTATTATTCATATTATATAAGCTTAGGTTTCTCTCCCCAACACACAGCAACCCTACAACAATTCCTTATAAGAACTTAGGACCTACTGCTACCCCTACTTCTTTGTAAAAAAATCCTAACCCTCCTCTTTTCTCCTCACGCAAGAGAAACCGCCTCCTACTCTCCTCTTTTCCCCTCGCCAAGGAACCCATCTTCACCGCGGCCTCCTCCTCGAACCACTCCGCCCATCAACAGTTCCCCGACATCAGATCCGAGCATCCCGACGTCACGCCTCCCTTGCCTCGCCGTCGCTGCCCCGTCCACATCTCCCCTCGCCTGTTTCCTCCTCCAATAGAGCCACCGACACCTCCGACGCCCCGCTCACACGCAACCGCAGCCCCGCACCCAGACCGCCGGTGACCTCGACCACAGCTCCCTCTCGCTCCGCCGGATGCCTTGCTACGCCGCAAGCCACCACTTCCTCCTCCCGCCGTTCTCCTCGCCATCACCCGAAGCGCCCTCATCACCATCCAAGCCCCGACCACCTCACCCTCAAGCCCGCCGCCATTCAACCAACACCCAGCTCCGGCAACCATGGATCGCCGCAACCCATCGACACCACCTTCACGCTCCACCGCCGAGGCCTCCACCTCAACCCCAGATCCCGAAATCCCCTCCCCTGCCTCCGCTCCCTTCCCCTGTTCGTAACAGAGGAACCCCCCCAACACCGATCTCCACCCCACATCCCGACGACCCGCCGCCCCTCACCTCCGATCTCGCCTCATCCCACCTCCGACGCCGACAGCCCCCGCCCGCCTTCGATCTGCACCCAGAGCCCGAAGCCGCCTCCGAGTCGTCGCCTGGGATCCGTCGCCGCCCACCGCCCTCGGATCGCCGCCCCGCAGTGCCTCGACGCGCTCAGCCCCGATCTGCGTCGCTTGGCCCCGATCGCGCCGCCCGAAGTCCCCGAACCCCTGATCTGCACCGCCCCGTGTCAAGGCTGCCCGCCTGGGAACTGATCGCCACCTGCATTCGAGAATCTCACGCGTCGCCTCCGCCTCGATCGCCCGTCGCCTGGAAGCCGCGCCGCTGCTCAGTACCTCAGATCGATGCCGCCACCTCAGATTCGCCACCCCAAGCTCCGATCGCCGCCCCTTCGCCCCTTGGATGCGCCTCTTCGAGCGGAACAACAAAAAGGAAAAGGGGGAGAACGAGAGTCAACAGAGGGTGAGAAAGGGGAGAGAGGGGGGCTGCTATTTAAAGTAAGTGATTTTATTATTGTTATCATTATTATTATTAGGTTATTATAAAAGTGAATAAGTTATATTAATGGAATAAGTTAGCAATAAGAATGTTAGAACCTTGGTAATAAATTTGTTAGTTAAATCTAACACTGCGGTTTCTTTTATAACTTTGGCTATATATAGATAAACAGTAACATGTTTATTATACCCTATCTTCACAGATTTATATCATATTTTCATATGCCGACCATTACATTGGTTAGCTTTAAGGATAGTCCATAACTTGGTATAATTAGTTTACATAACTTGAACTACTGTTATAATATAGGTGATGTTTAAATCAGTACGTATTACCGTCATATTATTTTCTTAGTTAAGAACTCTTGGCTTGACATCGAACCCAATTTCGTAGATAAATCCGTACCTATCGTACGATCGCTTGGGCACCCTAATCGCGTCGCTTCAGGCAAGTATATACAACCTGCAAATATATGGTTTCTTTCCTACAACTTTTGATGGCGCAAGTATATTTCTTCCTTCAGACTTTTTCCAAAGACGCAAGTATTTTATTGTGTACTAAACTTAAAAAGTAACGCACATCTTTGGTACTGCCTAGTAAGCAACTTTCATATTCGGAAAAGTCTTTAATGAATCCTTTTAATGTATTGGTTGTTTTAGCACTTAAACGATACACATGAAATGCTATTCTTTCTTGTCATTCGGTTTATCATGTGCTGTGCACCCTATCAAATTGTGAAAACCGAGCCCTCGGGGCAATTACAGATATTTGGGTCTTCGGACAATTTACGGATCATTGGGCCTTCGGGCAATTACGGAATGACATAACTTGAGAAAAATCGTGAAATTATGAATCGTGCGCCCAAGAGGCGAAATCGTGAAATCGTGATGTCATGCAAGTTGACAAACTCGGGCGTGCTTGTAATATGGATTAGGCTGGCTCGTGTTCCAGCAAGAACACTTGGGTGGGGTAGTCTAGTGTAGTAGAGGCTGGAAAGCTGGATTACACTCTAGTGGTGAACTTGACCGACACCTGGTCGGGTCGGTGAGTATAGAGTCATGGGTAGCTCCCGTCGACTTGGGTGTGATGCTGGTCACCTCCCCCTCAGACACTGGGCTTGTCACTAGATAGGAGATTGATTGATTGGTTGATTGATGCACCCTTCGCTTCACCTCTGCTGATGCTATGGAGTAAACTACTAAAATTATTGTCACGATTGACTATTGTTGTGCACACCACACTTGTCCAAACATATTGTTGTACGCACTACGCTTGACACTACTTTTGCTGTACACACCACACTTGCTACACATATTGTTGTACACACTACACTGTCACGACTATTGTTGTATACACTACACTTGCCATGCCAGTTTACTTTACATACTACACCTTGTTGCGTTACTACTTTGCACACTACACTTCGCCTGCTCACTGCTTTGCACATTACACATTGCTTACGCCACTTGTGACCATTTGATGCTATGTTCACCTTGTTGAAATGATATTGTGTTTCTTATCCCCCTAAGTTTTGAAAATCATATTATCACCTTGCCGAGGGTCATTTATTACTAACGTTTTTAAATCTTGCCGAGCGACCCTCGCTGACGTATATTTCTTGTCTTATGAAATATACGTCAGGTATTAGACAGATTTAAAGAGGAGCAAGCCCTGGGACTGAGCAGCTTGACCAGGGTGCCCAGACGCTGAGATCTGCCGCTAGAGAACAACGTGCCTTCGCAACGCTGCTTAAGAATAATAATTGTTGTATTCATATTCAAGTGTAATTCTGTTTGCGTTTCTGTATCTAATGGCCAAGTTGGCCTTATTTGTGTACTTGTAAATCTGGGCATCAATGTAATGATAATGAAATTTCCTTTTTGTTCCGAGTTTGAATGCAAGAACCTGATTACGGTTTGCCCACAGATGCTTATTGGGTTGGAGTTCGCCGCTCCAGCCCAAGCGGGCCCGCTCACGTCCTCGCCCCCAAGTATAAGGGGAAGCGGGGCGTGACAACTCATTAGAGTCTACATGGGTTTCATCAATATGAATTCAGTTCATCTAGACTTCCCCAAAGATTGGATTCTTTTAGTGGGGAGTTTGATGGGATAGCTTTCATAGAATTCATAATGCTTTGTTTCGAAAAGGAAGCAAAATTTTACTTGTTGAAAAACATGCTTTATTGAAGGAAGTAAAAAGCGTACATGTGTTTCTGAACTTCGTCGGGGGTTGCTTTCGTCCCATAATTTTTTATTCGATCCTGAGCTTACAGGCTTGCTAGTCGACCACCTTGGTGACAGGCAACCCTGTCACCTTGCCTTTCTGTTTCGAGGGACCATCCTTGCTGGGTTGATCGCTGGCCAGGTTTTTGGTATGCCCGCATTTCACCAGTGCATTAATCTCCTTCTTGAGTGTCCAACAGTCGTTGGTATCATGAACATAGTCATTGTGGTACTCGCAGAACTTGAGGTCGTCTCTCTTCTCATTTTTGCCCTTTCTGGCTGATTCTTGGATCAGTTCTTCTAGTGGGACATAAGCGAGGACCTCCATCTTGGGTATGCTTGGCCTCGCATTATTTGGGCGCTCCTTACTTTGAGGGCTCCTCTCTCTCGGTCTCTTGTCCCGAGAGGTCTGACGATGGTTTTCTTGAGTTGGTTTTCCAGCTTGGTGTCTCCACGGCAGGCGGGGGTGTCTTTCCCAGTAGTTCCAGTCGGTTCCTCCGTTTATTCAGAGATGATGAACTAATCTATTATACTGAACATCTCTACGAATTTGTTAGGTCGAAACTGGTGGAGCGCTCTTCGCAAGTGTTTGTTCCGCACCGCTTGAGTGAGAGCCGCGATGACAGTTACATCCGGTGTCTCCTCTACTTCGAGCCTTTCATCGTTGAATTGATGGACGAAGGCTCGAATTGATTCATTATCGTTCTGCTTGAACGTAAAGAGGTAGGCGGACTTCTTCTTGGGACGTCGACCCGCGACGAATTGCATGCAGAACAAATTGGCCAATTCGTCGAATGACCCGATACAGCCATCGAGTAATCCTTTGTACCAGCCTTTCACATTCTTGAATAGGGTAGCGTGGAAAGCTCGACAAAGGTACAGCTCATCGGCCCCATGAAGCAGCATCACATTGGAAAGCTCGACAAAGGTACAGCTCATCGGCCCCGTGAAGCAGCATCACATTTAGATACTTGCAGATGTGTGACCACTGGTTGACTCTGCCAGCATATGCTGGCAGGGCAGGGAGCTTGAACTTCGGGAGAGAAGGTGCGGAGGTGATGTTATCATTCAATGGGGTTTACCGAAGTGCAGATTGGATGAGCAGGGATCGCCCTTCCCTGCCTTGCACGTATGTAGCTCCCGAGGATCGGTTTGGAATTTCCTTTCTCCTCCTATATCCACCTGCAAGATTGAGAGTGCTATAACCTGGGGGGCCCGTATATTACCTGATCCAGGATGTTGCAAGTCGTATATTACCTGATCCACGATTGTCAATCCCCCTTCGCCGTATTGGTGAGATGTAAGGGTTGTTTGGTGTGGGGTTATCTCTTGTCGATCCACTCTCGGATCTCCTTGATCCCTGAGCACGGATGCGCCTCTAATCGGTGTCAGAGTTGGATTTAGAGGCGGCAATTGCTCATTTGTGAGTGGCGGATCTCCCATTCTTTTGCGTATAAGGGTCGCCAAAACACCGAGACTCTTGTCGACCCGCTCTGCAAATTGGTCGAACTGCTTCTGGAACACCTTAGGTTCTTTGGTGGCCTTTCCAGGTCGCTTTGATGGTGATGTAGAATCTGAGGCATCCTCCACGAGGACACTATTTGCCTTTTGTTTCTCACTCGAACCTTGGTTCGTTCCGATGTTACTTTTAAATTGCTTTGGGATGTCGAGTTGGTTATAGTTTTCCACAGACAGTGCCAAACTGTTTAGGCCAAAAATGACCGAAACAATTGAGTTGCTAACGTAGACCCTTCCTGATGATTCGGAGCCTCGTCTGCCGGTTGAGTAGACCTTAGGTTGGAAGAACCAGGGTCGTTGATGGATGATGGTTGACTTGCGATGCTCGATCGACCCTCGATCGATTCTTGTATCGATCGATCGAGGCTGAGAAGCTCTGGAACGACCCTCGCGTATGGTCTGGATTGGAAGATCTGCACCACAAAGAAGCATCGGAGGGGTCGGATCTAGGTTCTGATCCAAATCCCCTCCGATGCTTAAGTTAGAATGGGAACTTAAGGAAGAGAGTGAGCTTGGAGCAGCTGATAATGATCCAAGGAGGTTCGTCTCAGATCTGATGTCGCAAGCTCTTTTGTGGAAGATATGTAAAATGCAAAGTGTAGAGTCTATGTCTTAGATCTCGTACCTTGGAAATTAGAACCTTCCTGTATTTATATACCTCCTGGGTCTTTTCAGTGATATTAGGGGGAATAACGGTCACCAATCATGGTGCTATGATCTCCCCCATTTAATAGGAGTAACCGTAGCCCAGGCTCCCGCTATTTATGAGCTCGCCTTCAATCCCACATTCAATTGGTGAGGAGTGCAACGGGCAACTAACAAGTGGGCCTTGATTGAGTCTGTGCCAAGCTTCTTTCGTGGGCTCTGTCGGCATTAGTCGTTCGTCAGACGAGTCATCTCGAGTGCCGGATCGATGGCTCAACAGGCACCATAGCTCCATCTTTGTTCTTCTGCATGACGAAAACAAAGATCCTTCCAAAGGCAGGGACGGATGATGAAGCCAGTTTCAAAAGGAGAAAATCTGAATCAAGAACGATGAAGACGATCTCTTCAAATTTCCACTCTGGAACCGTCTTATATCGATTAGACAACCGCAGCTTGATGATACATGTGTCGAAGATCCGGGGCTCTTAGCATCTTGGATTTCAAACCGGTGAATCATCCAAATCAGCAAAGCGGGCGCTTGGCGCCTAAAACTCGAGTATTAATTCCTCGACTGCCGTGCTATATTAATGCGATGTAACGTCGCTTGCCTCCAACAAGCAAACTATCTGAGGTTGAGCAACATGGGCCATTGTTGAGCCATCGGGCCGACACTCAAGAGGGCTCGTTCGACGAGCAACTGAGGCCCACAGAGCCCACTAAAGAGGCCTGAAGATAACACAGTCAAAGCCCACTTACCAAATGCCCCTCGCTCTTCCACCAATTGAACGTGGGATTGAAGGTGTGCTCATAAATAGCGGAGACGTGTGCTACGGTTGCCCCTATAAAAGGGAGAATATCATGGCACCATAATTGTTGAACGTTATCCGCCCAACATCACTGAAGAGATCCCATAGGTCTATAAATACAGGGAGACGGACAGAATAGAGAAGGTACAAGATCTGATACTCTGAGATTACTTACATTATCTTATATTTCTTCCACAAAAGAGCTTGCGGCGCCAGACCTGAGACGAGCCTCCGTGGGTCGACCTCGGCTGCTCCAAGATCCGTCCCTCTCTTAAGTTCCATTCTAACTTAAGCATCGGAGGGGATTTGGGTCTGGACCAAGATTCGACCCCACTGACGCTTTCTTGTGGTGCAGACATCGAGTCTCGATCCTTCAAGAGAGTCGCATCCGAGCTCTACCACATCGATCGACCGTCGCTCGATCCGTTCGAGGGTCGATCAAGCCCCAACAGTCAATCACGGTCCATCAACGACCCAGGTTGTAACGACCACTTCTGGTCGTGAGTATTTTTAGCGTGTATTGTTGTTTTGTGTGCGTTTTTCGTATTTTATTTTTTATTATTGATCTCCATAGCTCAGACGCGCGAGCGGACCTCGTTTTCACGACCTTCTCGGAGGCGCGAGCGCCCCGGTACCTTCTTTGTAATTTTTGGACGTCTAGTGACCGATCTGCAATAACTCGTTTAAATTATTAAAAACTTTTTTTTAAAAAAATATAAATTTCAAGGTTTGTAGGTCAAGTGACCAATCTGTACGTTTTATAAAAAAAGACTAGTAATTATTAATTACTTTAAAATTCTAACTTTAACTATCTTCTGTTTAATAATCTAATACAGTAGGTTTTGTAAAAAAACGTAAGAAAGAAATCAAATCTGTTGAGCAAATCTTTTACCTTTTCCTTGGGATTTCATTGCCAACCGTACTCCCTTAAATCCTAACAATCCTCAACCGTACCCACTCTCTCTCATCCCAATTGCTCCCCCACGAATTTATCTCCCCATGTGAACTCTATTCCCCTAACCTACTGTAAAACAAACACCCAGGGTTTCACTGTTTAAAAAAAAAGACCAAGCTATCCCAATGGTTTCACGTGCTGAGACTATTTCCACAGTCTAAAACCTATAATAACCCCACAATTTTATATAGGAGGAAACACCCAAGTTTTTATGAGAATAAACCATGGGCATATAACCTCACGTGCTGGCCACCTAACCCATACTTTTCCTTATATTATAACCCTAGGTTCTCTCCCATTTACCCTCTCTCTCAACGCAGCCGCCCCCGACTTCATCCCTCCCACGCGAGAACCGCCCACGACGCCAACGACAGCCCACCTCTCGCCTCCTCCGACTCCGACCTGTCGTGCCTCAAGGATCCTCCGTCGTTAAACCACTCATCTCCCCTGCCGCCGGATCCAAGCTTCCCGACACCCAAGCCCCCTCGCCTACAACCCCCTCATCTCCCTCCACCGACGGCCTCAACCCACGCCTGTCTCCTGCCGCGTCACCACTGCCGTACACTCTCAACCGCAGTAAACTCCGACCGCTCACCCTCAAGTCGTCGGGGCCATGTAGCTCGAGTAGCAGCCCTCACCGTTGCGGGCTGGCACGCATCGCTTCTCACTCCTCCAGGCTCCACCTCCTACCGCCCGATCCCCAAACCACATGTCCGATCTCCGGCCATCTCTGACCAAGCCATCCCCTCTCCCTTCGACTCCCCACTACAGCTCACGGGCGCCCCAACCTTCGACACCCGAGCCCGCTCTCCGACCGTCACCACCCTGCCGTGGTCAGCGATACTACCCCACGGCCAGTGCTTGCCCCGTCTGCAGTCGCCGTGCACACCCCTGAACTCGCTGCCGCAGTCGTCAATGCCTACCAGCGCGTCTGCCATTACAGCCCCAAGTCACCGTTCGATTTCCCAGCAGCTTGTAACGACAACGTGATCTACGCGTAAGTTGTTTCCTTGGGTGAATAGTAGTGGACAGTTTCTCTATGCATGGTTTTTAATATAAACATATATAGGTGTAGTACTAAGTTAGAGTGCTGTATATTATTAGGGCAGTAGCCCCATGTGATCAGTGGCTTATTCATTAATAATTTATAGGTTGCTGATTGGAGATAGCAGTGTGTAAATTTATTTTTCATGGGTACAGTATGCTATAGAGGAAGAGCAGTACCCGACTACTATAGTACTATTTCAAGTAAGCTATGCCTTGATCACCAATGATAGTAGTCATTCGTGCATATATCTGTTAGTTAAAAAAACGTATATCGGTTACGAACTCCTTTAGCTTATTTACCGTACATCTTATGACGCAGATATAATACGTCTTTCATGTGACCGTCCCCGTTGCCGTGCCGTTTCACTGCGCTACCCGCAGTCGTTACGATCCTGAGGCGACCCCGAGACGACCTCCACTGCGCTACCCACAGTCGGGAACACGAGCACCGCCACTATTTTCAAACCCGACGCCAGATTCACGGTTAATCATCATTCAGGTTGGTACCCCCGAACTCATAGCAACCCACACCGTAGCAAAACTGAACCCTAAACTAAAACTGGACAACTACAATTAAATTTACTTTTTCGCATCAGTAAAATGTTGTCACTATAGAAAATCGACCATCGGACAATTTTCTGTGCATATAGGGTAGTGGTCGATTTAGGCTGAACAAAAACACCAAATTGTGACTTTGACAAATAGGGTAGTCCCGATAACCTAGAAACGAACCTAAATAGGATTTGATGAAAAACGCGACCTAACACCGTCGCCGTGACCCCCCTTGTTTCAGACGGACTACCGCGGAAGAGACGCTTGGGCGCGACGCTTCGAGAGGACGACGCACTCGCTATCGCAGGCAAGTGTATCCACTTGCATTTTTGGCCGTGCTTAGGCCTTAGTTGGTTAGAACTGTTAACTGTGAACAAATAGAACCGGACGTGAAATGATAGCGTCCGGGACGACTCTTGACGGCTCAGACTTGACGACGAAGTCTGAGCCTGACAACAACAATTTTTGATGCTGTAGGGCTATCATGTGTGTGCGTGTGTGTGGACACCCTAGAATAACCTTTCCTGTCGTGTCACGTCACGTCACGTCTTGCACAGCCCGCTGGGCGATAGGGCACTCGCCGAGTGATCCCTTGTACAGACTCACAGCCTGCGGGCAATAGGGCACTCTCCAAGTTGAGAGAGTGATCCCTTGTACGGATACACAGCCCGAGGGCAATAGGGCACTCTCCAAGCTAGAGAGAGTGATCCCTTGTACGGATTCTCAGCCTGCGGGCAATAGGGCACTCGCCAAGCTAGAGCGAGTGATCCCTTGTACGGATATCTTGTCTTGTCTTGTCTTGGGGTTTGGGGTTGGGTTGAGCGTGCGCACGGTAAGAGGGTCTGATCCCCCTCGAACCGTAAGGCGTGAACCCTTTCGTGTCTCACTTGTCTTGTCCTGCCTTGCTTCCGTCACGTCACGTCTTGTCCTGACACCTGTAGGCTAGTCCCGTAGTTGGTAGCACACGCTACCACTACTACTTGTTGCGTTTTACTTTCCTGCTACGTTACTTCTCTTGTACTTGTTGTAACCCCAGCATGCTAATCAACCAGTAAACCGTTGTTTAAAGTTCGGTGCACTTGCAGTAAAGTCTAACCCTTCTTGTAGACTTTACCTGACGTACAGTTCCTTTTTCTTGGGTGCTGTACGTCAGGTATTTAGCCAGAGTTCGTGGACGAGGCAGACTCGCTGGAGTACGTGGAGCCGAGGACGTCGTCATCAGAGCACGTGCCTGACAAGGACCAGACCTTGAGGTCTTTTAGTCGCCACTTACAGAGGTTATTACTTTCAGTTTTCTTTTAGATAGTCTGTTGCCATGCTTAGGCTTCTTTTAGACTTTGTACCAGTTGGATATTATTTCTCCATGTAAATGAATGCAAATTTCCTTTTCCGTACTTTTGTTGTTTCGAACTATAATAATGCAAGAACCTGAAAAGTCTTTTAAAATGGTACCTCTACAGACGCTTATTGGGTCCGAGCTTCTAAGCTCTGGCCTAGGCGGGCCTCGTCACGTTTCGCTTCCGTCCATTTTGGGAAGCGGGGCGTGACAGGTTTTAGTGGTGGCCCATGCAGGTCTTGCAAAAGTTCGGAACAATAAGAGTACCGCATTCATTTAATATCCATGTACAAGTCTAAATATAGGTTTCCTTGTCTTAGATGGTAGGAAGACTTAGATAGACGCCCAGGTTGATAGTCTGACGCCTTGGTTAAGATCGAGTCGTCCTCGTCCCAGACTACCTTAGCACCCCCATTTGACTCCGATCGTGCTAGAATTTCTAGAGTCTTTCTCTTTTTGTCTTTCGCTCGGATCCATCGACTTCGGGCCCAGCAGAACGTAACCTTGATTCTCTTAGGAACCTTCCCCTTAGATCATGATTACAGTCTAGCTCATTAGGAAGTCTTAGTGCCGAGTTCTCCTGATCTGTAGACGGTCCGATAATTAGAATCCCTGACTTCTAGCATCTTTCTGATCATTACCCTTCTGTGCCATTGACCGTAGGATTCCACCGTGGCTTTTCATGGTTCATCTCCTAGTCATATTTACGTTTGGATCATTTGATTCTTTTCCTTGCCCTTGAATCATGTGATCCGTTCGTCATCAGTCGCCAATCGTTGAATCTTTTCCATTCAGCCTCCCGATCCTTCTAAAGAATTTTCAATATTATATTTTTCGAATTCCTTCCCCAGTTTCAATTCTTTGAAAAAAAAAGCATGAACTTAGATTTCCTACCTTTCGATTAACTTGAATGCATTCTTTGAATTTCGAAATTTCTCATCAAAAAAAAATCTTTAATTACCATCTTATAATGTTTCTAACCTATATCTTTCGAATTTCAGTATATATATACGTATATATATAAATATATAAAACTTTATTTCCATTTTGATAATTTAATATATTATCCTTTCTTTCTATACTATTAAATTTATTTTAACCACTTATCGTACAATACTTTTTGGATATTTTTGGAGCTATAAAAAAAGAGACTTCAATTTTTAGTATATCTGTATTTCAAAAATCTGCTATAAATCTATTTACATATGTAAAACAATCATTACCTCACCCTACTCATTATTTTCTTAGTCTAACACTTTTTCGTATTTTAAAATTTTACCGTCTGCTCACTTTTTCTACATATTTTTATAAGTATAAAAGTATATGATACCATACTTTACACATAATTTTTCTTTCATCTATTTCAATATTTTGAAGAATATTTTTCGTTCCATCCAACCAATTATCTCCTTGCCCCGCCTTACTTGAACTCGTCCTTTCCGATTTATTTCGTTACACTTTTGGTTTCTGTTCCTTTATTTTGCGTAGATATTAGTCCTTGTAGTTGTCTATGTTATCTCCGGTTTAGGAGTAGGCCCTTTTGGTAGGTGATGTCGTCATGGTGCATGAGTATAAGTAGAGGGCGTCGACCTGTATGAGTGGGTGTTCTTTAGGATCCCGATGATTGCCTTTTGTGTCTTGAACGTATACTCAGTGTTAACCATGATACGATTGAAGTTGTTTGAATGACGGTATTCATACGTATATGAATAGGGTCATAGCAGGCAACTTCCTTAGACGCAGTTTTTCGCGATTATAGAATAGCTTAACTTTGACTGAATGTGATGGTATCAAACTTTGTTTTTTCTTTTAAACTAAATCTTTAAAGTTTTTGGAACTAGCTCACAAGATCACAGATCAATTTTCCTTCCTCATCCATTACCACGACTCCACACGTTTTTCTAAATGTTTTATATATAAAAAAATGAGTCACTGGTTTTAAGTCTCCCTTCCTCTTCTCTCTCTCTCCATTTTAGAATGTTATGTTATGGTTGTTATAGTTTTGGGACTGGCTATTATTATTGTAGGATTTTGTTTGCGGGTAGACTCAGGGAGAGATGAGATTTGTTATAGCAATGATTAACCAATTTTGGAATAATAGGAAATTGGAATAGATTTCTTTCGGATGAAAAGAATGGACTGTCCATGACTTATTTATAAAACCGAAGTGTGGCGGGCTCAATGGAGAATTCTGGTTGAATGAGATTATATGCGAGAAGATGAGAACCATCAGATTTGAGGCTTAGACAAATGGTAGATACGGATGGCTACAGAGTATGGTAGGAGTTAGGGTGATCATAAGATTAAGTAGAGCTTTTATTAGCATCGAGACTTGATTGTTGAGTTGACGTGAGAAGACATTGGGAGTGACACGACGTGTTGAGATAGATGAATGGTTAGGTAGGTGGACTTACTATAGGTGGGGATTAGTTATAGTGAGTGGGATGAGATGTGATCTTGATAGTCCAAATTATTTGGTAGATAAATTGATGGGAAGATATAACAAGAATGTATTAAGGACATGGCGATTGTTGATTTGTGAAAGGTGATATAACATAGACAAAGTTTTTGTCTTGGATTGGTGATTGACTAGGACATCTTTTTAGCGATTGATTAATATTGGGAAGAGATTGAGAAATTTAAAGATGTTATGGAGCGATGATGTTTAATGGAGTGGTATGGTATGAGAAGATGATTATTATTCTTTTATGAGAACTTGGGGTTGGAAATTTGAACAACAGTGATGGGTCTATAGTTAAGCGTTAGGATGTGAGTTTAGTCGTGACATTATCCGGTGAAAAGAAGGGTTATGATGGATTATTTGAGGAACGATGTTGAAGTTATATGATTAGAGATCATTGTGTGGAAGAGGAGAGTTTTAGGCTTATGTATTTATAGATTTTATAATTATTATTAGTATAAGTGATTCCGAGGACGGAATCATTTCTAAGGTGGGTAGAATGTAACGACCACTTCTGGTCGTGAGTATTTTTAGCGTGTATTGTTGTTTTGTGTGCGTTTTTCGTATTTTATTTTTTATTATTGATCTCCATAGCTCAGACGCGCGAGCGGACCTCGTTTTCACGACCTTCTCGGAGGCGCGAGCGCCCCGGTACCTTCTTTGTAATTTTTGGACGTCTAGTGACCGATCTGCAATAACTCGTTTAAATTATTAAAAACTTTTTTTTAAAAAAATATAAATTTCAAGGTTTGTAGGTCAAGTGACCAATCTGTACGTTTTATAAAAAAAGACTAGTAATTATTAATTACTTTAAAATTCTAACTTTAACTATCTTCTGTTTAATAATCTAATACAGTAGGTTTTGTAAAAAACGTAAGAAAGAAATCAAATCTGTTGAGCAAATCTTTTACCTTTTCCTTGGGATTTCATTGCCAACCGTACTCCCTTAAATCCTAACAATCCTCAACCGTACCCACTCTCTCTCATCCCAATTGCTCCCCCACGAATTTATCTCCCCATGTGAACTCTATTCCCCTAACCTACTGTAAAACAAACACCCAGGGTTTCACTGTTTAAAAAAAAAGACCAAGCTATCCCAATGGTTTCACGTGCTGAGACTATTTCCACAGTCTAAAACCTATAATAACCCCACAATTTTATATAGGAGGAAACACCCAAGTTTTTATGAGAATAAACCATGGGCCTATAACCTCACGTGCTGGCCACCTAACCCATACTTTTCCTTATATTATAACCCTAGGTTCTCTCCCATTTACCCTCTCTCTCAACGCAGCCGCCCCCGACTTCATCCCTCCCACGCGAGAACCGCCCACGACGCCAACGACAGCCCACCTCTCGCCTCCTCCGACTCCGACCTGTCGTGCCTCAAGGATCCTCCGTCGTTAAACCACTCATCTCCCCTGCCGCCGGATCCAAGCTTCCCGACACCCAAGCCCCCTCGCCTACAACCCCCTCATCTCCCTCCACCGACGGCCTCAACCCACGCCTGTCTCCTGCCGCGTCACCACTGCCGTACACTCTCAACCGCAGTAAACTCCGACCGCTCACCCTCAAGTCGTCGGGGCCATGTAGCTCGAGTAGCAGCCCTCACCGTTGCGGGCTGGCACGCATCGCTTCTCACTCCTCCAGGCTCCACCTCCTACTGCCCGATCCCCAAACCACATGTTCGATCTCCGGCCATCTCTGACCAAGCCATCCCCTCTCCCTTCGACTCCCCACTACAGCTCACGGGCGCCCCAACCTTCGACACCCGAGCCCGCTCTCCGACCGTCACCACCCTGCCGCGGTCAGCGATACTACCCCACGGCCAGTGCTTGCCCCGTCTGCAGTCGCCGTGCACACCCCTGAACTCGCTGCCGCAGTCGTCAATGCCTACCAGCGCGTCTGCCATTACAGCCCCAAGTCACCGTTCGATTTCCCAGCAGCTTGTAACGACAACGTGATCTACGCGTAAGTTGTTTCCTTGGGTGAATAGTAGTGGACAGTTTCTCTATGCATGGTTTTTAATATAAACATATATAGGTGTAGTACTAAGTTAGAGTGCTGTATATTATTAGGGCAGTAGCCCCATGTGATCAGTGGCTTATTCATTAATAATTTATAGGTTGCTGATTGGAGATAGCAGTGTGTAAATTTATTTTTCATGGGTACAGTATGCTATAGAGGAAGAGCAGTACCCGACTACTATAGTACTATTTCAAGTAAGCTATGCCTTGATCACCAATGATAGTAGTCATTCGTGCATATATCTGTTAGTTAAAAAAACGTATATCGGTTACGAACTCCTTTAGCTTATTTACCGTACATCTTATGACGCAGATATAATACGTCTTTCATGTGACCGTCCCCGTTGCCGTGCCGTTTCACTGCGCTACCCGCAGTCGTTACGATCCTGAGGCGACCCCGAGACGACCTCCACTGCGCTACCCACAGTCGGGAACACGAGCACCGCCACTATTTTCAAACCCGACGCCAGATTCACGGTTAATCATCATTCAGGTTGGTACCCCGAACTCATAGCAACCCACACCGTAGCAAAACTGAACCCTAAACTAAAACTGGACAACTACAATTAAATTTACTTTTTCGCATCAGTAAAATGTTGTCACTATAGAAAATCGACCATCGGACAATTTTCTGTGCATATAGGGTAGTGGTCGATTTAGGCTGAACAAAAACACCAAATTGTGACTTTGACAAATAGGGTAGTCCCGATAACCTAGAAACGAACCTAAATAGGATTTGATGAAAAACGCGACCTGACACCGTCGTCGTGACCCCCCTTGTTTCAGACGGACTACCGCGGAAGAGACGCTTGGGCGCGACGCTTCGAGAGGACGACGCACTCGCTATCGCAGGCAAGTGTATCCACTTGCATTTTTGGCCGTGCTTAGGCCTTAGTTGGTTAGAACTGTTAACTGTGAACAAATAGAACCGGACGTGAAATGATAGCGTCCGGGACGACTCTTGACGGCTCAGACTTGACGACGAAGTCTGAACCTGACAACAACAATTTTTGATGCTGTAGGGCTATCATGTGTGTGCGTGTGTGTGGACACCCTAGAATAACCTTTCCTGTCGTGTCACGTCACGTCACGTCTTGCACAGCCCGCTGGGCGATAGGGCACTCGCCGAGTGATCCCTTGTACAGACTCACAGCCTGCGGGCAATAGGGCACTCTCCAAGTTGAGAGAGTGATCCCTTGTACGGATACACAGCCCGAGGGCAATAGGGCACTCTCCAAGCTAGAGAGAGTGATCCCTTGTACGGATTCTCAGCCTGCGGGCAATAGGGCACTCGCCAAGCTAGAGCGAGTGATCCCTTGTACGGATATCTTGTCTTGTCTTGTCTTGGGGTTTGGGGTTGGGTTGAGCGTGCGCACGGTAAGAGGGTCTGATCCCCCTCGAACCGTAAGGCGTGAACCCTTTCGTGTCTCACTTGTCTTGTCCTGCCTTGCTTCCGTCACGTCACGTCTTGTCCTGACACCTGTAGGCTAGTCCCGTAGTTGGTAGCACACGCTACCACTACTACTTGTTGCGTTTTACTTTCCTGCTACGTTACTTCTCTTGTACTTGTTGTAACCCCAGCATGCTAATCAACCAGTAAACCGTTGTTTAAAGTTCGGTGCACTTGCAGTAAAGTCTAACCCTTCTTGTAGACTTTACCTGACGTACAGTTCCTTTTTCTTGGGTGCTGTACGTCAGGTATTTAGCCAGAGTTCGTGGACGAGGCAGACTCGCTGGAGTACGTGGAGCCGAGGACGTCGTCATCAGAGCACGTGCCTGACAAGGACCAGACCTTGAGGTCTTTTAGTCGCCACTTACAGAGGTTATTACTTTCAGTTTTCTTTTAGATAGTCTGTTGCCATGCTTAGGCTTCTTTTAGACTTTGTACCAGTTGGATATTATTTCTCCATGTAAATGAATGCAAATTTCCTTTTCCGTACTTTTGTTGTTTCGAACTATAATAATGCAAGAACCTGAAAAGTCTTTTAAAATGGTACCTCTACAGACGCTTATTGGGTCCGAGCTTCTAAGCTCTGGCCTAAGCGGGCCTCGTCACGTTTCGCTTCCGTCCATTTTGGGAAGCGGGGCGTGACAGGTTTTAGTGGTGGCCCATGCAGGTCTTGCAAAAGTTCGGAACAATAAGAGTACCGCATTCATTTAATATCCATGTACAAGTCTAAATATAGGTTTCCTTGTCTTAGATGGTAGGAAGACTTAGATAGACGCCCAGGTTGATAGTCTGACGCCTTGGTTAAGATCGAGTCGTCCTTGTCCCAGACTACCTTAGCATCCCCATTTGACTCCGATCGTGCTAGAATTTCTAGAGTCTTTCTCTTTTTGTCTTTCGCTCGGATCCATCGACTTCGGGCCCAGCAGAACGTAACCTTGATTCTCTTAGGAACCTTCCCCTTAGATCATGATTACAGTCTAGCTCATTAGGAAGTCTTAGTGCCGAGTTCTCCTGATCTGTAGACGGTCCGATAATTAGAATCCCTGACTTCTAGCATCTTTCTGATCATTACCCTTCTGTGCCATTGACCGTAGGATTCCACCGTGGCTTTTCATGGTTCATCTCCTAGTCATATTTACGTTTGGATCATTTGATTCTTTTCCTTGCCCTTGAATCATGTGATCCGTTCGTCGTCAGTCGCCAATCGTTGAATCTTTTCCATTCAGCCTCCCGATCCTTCTAAAGAATTTTCAATATTATATTTTTCGAATTCCTTCCCCAGTTTCAATTCTTTGAAAAAAAAAGCATGAACTTAGATTTCCTACCTTTCGATTAACTTGAATGCATTCTTTGAATTTCGAAATTTCTCATCAAAAAAAAAATCTTTAATTACCATCTTATAATGTTTCTAACCTATATCTTTCGAATTTCAGTATATATATACGTATATATATAAATATATAAAACTTTATTTCCATTTTGATAATTTAATATATTATCCTTTCTTTCTATACTATTAAATTTATTTTAACCACTTATCGTACAATACTTTTTGGATATTTTTGGAGCTATAAAAAAAGAGACTTCAATTTTTAGTATATCTGTATTTCAAAAATCTGCTATAAATCTATTTACATATGTAAAACAATCATTACCTCACCCTACTCATTATTTTCTTAGTCTAACACTTTTTCGTATTTTAAAATTTTACCGTCTGCTCACTTTTTCTACATATTTTTATAAGTATAAAAGTATATGATACCATACTTTACACATAATTTTTCTTTCATCTATTTCAATATTTTGAAGAATATTTTTCGTTCCATCCAACCAATTATCTCCTTGCCCCGCCTTACTTGAACTCGTCCTTTCCGATTTATTTCGTTACACTTTTGGTTTCTGTTCCTTTATTTTGCGTAGATATTAGTCCTTGTAGTTGTCTATGTTATCTCCGGTTTAGGAGTAGGCCCTTTTGGTAGGTGATGTCGTCATGGTGCATGAGTATAAGTAGAGGGCGTCGACCTGTATGAGTGGGTGTTCTTTAGGATCCCGATGATTGCCTTTTGTGTCTTGAACGTATACTCAGTGTTAACCATGATACGATTGAAGTTGTTTGAATGACGGTATTCATACGTATATGAATAGGGTCATAGCAGGCAACTTCCTTAGACGCAGTTTTTCGCGATTATAGAATAGCTTAACTTTGACTGAATTTGATGGTATCAAACTTTGTTTTTTCTTTTAAACTAAATCTTTAAAGTTTTTGGAACTAGCTCACAAGATCACAGATCAATTTTCCTTCCTCATCCATTACCACGACTCCACACGTTTTTCTAAATGTTTTATATATAAAAAAATGAGTCACTGGTTTTAAGTCTCCCTTCCTCTTCTCTCTCTCTCCATTTTAGAATGTTATGTTATGGTTGTTATAGTTTTGGGACTGGCTATTATTATTGTAGGATTTTGTTTGCGGGTAGACTCAGGGAGAGATGAGATTTGTTATAGCAATGATTAACCAATTTTGGAATAATAGGAAATTGGAATAGATTTCTTTCGGATGAAAAGAATGGACTGTCCATGACTTATTTATAAAACCGAAGTGTGGCGGGCTCAATGGAGAATTCTGGTTGAATGAGATTATATGCGAGAAGATGAGAACCATCAGATTTGAGGCTTAGACAAATGGTAGATACGGATGGCTACAGAGTATGGTAGGAGTTAGGGTGATCATAAGATTAAGTAGAGCTTTTATTAGCATCGAGACTTGATTGTTGAGTTGACGTGAGAAGACATTGGGAGTGACACGACGTGTTGAGATAGATGAATGGTTAGGTAGGTGGACTTACTATAGGTGGGGATTAGTTATAGTGAGTGGGATGAGATGTGATCTTGATAGTCCAAATTATTTGGTAGATAAATTGATGGGAAGATATAACAAGAATGTATTAAGGACATGGCGATTGTTGATTTGTGAAAGGTGATATAACATAGACAAAGTTTTTGTCTTGGATTGGTGATTGACTAGGACATCTTTTTAGCGATTGATTAATATTGGGAAGAGATTGAGAAATTTAAAGATGTTATGGAGCGATGATGTTTAATGGAGTGGTATGGTATGAGAAGATGATTATTATTCTTTTATGAGAACTTGGGGTTGGAAATTTGAACAACAGTGATGGGTCTATAGTTAAGCGTTAGGATGTGAGTTTAGTCGTGACATTATCCGGTGAAAAGAAGGGTTATGATGGATTATTTGAGGAACGATGTTGAAGTTATATGATTAGAGATCATTGTGTGGAAGAGGAGAGTTTTAGGCTTATGTATTTATAGATTTTATAATTATTATTAGTATAAGTGATTCCGAGGACGGAATCATTTCTAAGGTGGGTAGAATGTAACGACCACTTCTGGTCGTGAGTATTTTTAGCGTGTATTGTTGTTTTGTGTGCGTTTTTCGTATTTTATTTTTTATTATTGATCTCCATAGCTCAGACGCGCGAGCGGACCTCGTTTTCACGACCTTCTCGGAGGCGCGAGCGCCCCGGTACCTTCTTTGTAATTTTTGGACGTCTAGTGACCGATCTGCAATAACTCGTTTAAATTATTAAAAACTTTTTTTTAAAAAAATATAAATTTCAAGGTTTGTAGGTCAAGTGACCAATCTGTACGTTTTATAAAAAAAGACTAGTAATTATTAATTACTTTAAAATTCTAACTTTAACTATCTTCTGTTTAATAATCTAATACAGTAGGTTTTGTAAAAAAAACGTAAGAAAGAAATCAAATCTGTTGAGCAAATCTTTTACCTTTTCCTTGGGATTTCATTGCCAACCGTACTCCCTTAAATCCTAACAATCCTCAACCGTACCCACTCTCTCTCATCCCAATTGCTCCCCCACGAATTTATCTCCCCATGTGAACTCTATTCCCCTAACCTACTGTAAAACAAACACCCAGGGTTTCACTGTTTAAAAAAAAAAGACCAAGCTATCCCAATGGTTTCACATGCTGAGACTATTTCCACAGTCTAAAACCTATAATAACCCCACAATTTTATATAGGAGGAAACACCCAAGTTTTTATGAGAATAAACCATGGGCCTATAACCTCACGTGCTGGCCACCTAACCCATACTTTTCCTTATATTATAACCCTAGGTTCTCTCCCATTTACCCTCTCTCTCAACGCAGCCGCCCCCGACTTCATCCCTCCCACGCGAGAACCGCCCACGACGCCAACGACAGCCCACCTCTCGCCTCCTCCGACTCCGACCTGTCGTGCCTCAAGGATCCTCCGTCGTTAAACCACTCATCTCCCCTGCCGCCGGATCCAAGCTTCCCGACACCCAAGCCCCCTCGCCTACAACCCCCTCATCTCCCTCCACCGACGGCCTCAACCCACGCCTGTCTCCTGCCGCGTCACCACTGCCGTACACTCTCAACCGCAGTAAACTCCGACCGCTCACCCTCAAGTCGTCGGGGCCATGTAGCTCGAGTAGCAGCCCTCACCGTTGCGGGCTGGCACGCATCGCTTCTCACTCCTCCAGGCTCCACCTCCTACCGCTCGATCCCCAAACCACATGTCCGATCTCCGGCCATCTCTGACCAAGCCATCCCCTCTCCCTTCGACTCCCCACTACAGCTCACGGGCGCCCCAACCTTCGACACCCGAGCCCGCTCTCCGACCGTCACCACCCTGCCGCGGTCAGCGATACTACCCCACGGCCAGTGCTTGCCCCGTCTGCAGTCGCCGTGCACACCCCTGAACTCGCTGCCGCAGTCGTCAATGCCTACCAGCGCGTCTGCCATTACAGCCCCAAGTCACCGTTCGATTTCCCAGCAGCTTGTAACGACAACGTGATCTACGCGTAAGTTGTTTCCTTGGGTGAATAGTAGTGGACAGTTTCTCTATGCATGGTTTTTAATATAAACATATATAGGTGTAGTACTAAGTTAGAGTGCTGTATATTATTAGGGCAGTAGCCCCATGTGATCAGTGGCTTATTCATTAATAATTTATAGGTTGCTGATTGGAGATAGCAGTGTGTAAATTTATTTTTCATGGGTACAGTATGCTATAGAGGAAGAGCAGTACCCGACTACTATAGTACTATTTCAAGTAAGCTATGCCTTGATCACCAATGATAGTAGTCATTCGTGCATATATCTGTTAGTTAAAAAAACGTATATCGGTTACGAACTCCTTTAGCTTATTTACCGTACATCTTATGACGCAGATATAATACGTCTTTCATGTGACCGTCCCCGTTGCCGTGCCGTTTCACTGCGCTACCCGCAGTCGTTACGATCCTGAGGCGACCCCGAGACGACCTCCACTGCGCTACCCACAGTCGGGAACACGAGCACCGCCACTATTTTCAAACCCGACGCCAGATTCACGGTTAATCATCATTCAGGTTGGTACCCCGAACTCATAGCAACCCACACCGTAGCAAAACTGAACCCTAAACTAAAACTGGACAACTACAATTAAATTTACTTTTTCGCATCAGTAAAATGTTGTCACTATAGAAAATCGACCATCGGACAATTTTCTGTGCATATAGGGTAGTGGTCGATTTAGGCTGAACAAAAACACCAAATTGTGACTTTGACAAATAGGGTAGTCCCGATAACCTAGAAACGAACCTAAATAGGATTTGATGAAAAACGCGACCTGACACCGTCGTCCGTGACCCCCCTTGTTTCAGACGGACTACCGCGGAAGAGACGCTTGGGCGCGACGCTTCGAGAGGACGACGCACTCGCTATCGCAGGCAAGTGTATCCACTTGCATTTTTGGCCGTGCTTAGGCCTTAGTTGGTTAGAACTGTTAACTGTGAACAAATAGAACCGGACGTGAAATGATAGCGTCCGGGACGACTCTTGACGGCTCAGACTTGACGACGAAGTCTGAGCCTGACAACAACAATTTTTGATGCTGTAGGGCTATCATGTGTGTGCGTGTGTGTGGACACCCTAGAATAACCTTTCCTGTGGTGTCACGTCACGTCACGTCTTGCACAGCCCGCTGGGCGATAGGGCACTCGCCGAGTGATCCCTTGTACAGACTCACAGCCTGCGGGCAATAGGGCACTCTCCAAGTTGAGAGAGTGATCCCTTGTACGGATACACAGCCCGAGGGCAATAGGGCACTCTCCAAGCTAGAGAGAGTGATCCCTTGTACGGATTCTCAGCCTGCGGGCAATAGGGCACTCGCCAAGCTAGAGCGAGTGATCCCTTGTACGGATATCTTGTCTTGTCTTGTCTTGGGGTTTGGGGTTGGGTTGAGCGTGCGCACGGTAAGAGGGTCTGATCCCCCTCGAACCGTAAGGTGTGAACCCTTTCGTGTCTCACTTGTCTTGTCCTGCCTTGCTTCCGTCACGTCACGTCTTGTCCTGACACCTGTAGGCTAGTCCCGTAGTTGGTAGCACACGCTACCACTACTACTTGTTGCGTTTTACTTTCCTGCTACGTTACTTCTCTTGTACTTGTTGTAACCCCAGCATGCTAATCAACCAGTAAACCGTTGTTTAAAGTTCGGTGCACTTGCAGTAAAGTCTAACCCTTCTTGTAGACTTTACCTGACGTACAGTTCCTTTTTCTTGGGTGCTGTACGTCAGGTATTTAGCCAGAGTTCGTGGACGAGGCAGACTCGCTGGAGTACGTGGAGCCGAGGACGTCGTCATCAGAGCACGTGCCTGACAAGGACCAGACCTTGAGGTCTTTTAGTCGCCACTTACAGAGGTTATTACTTTCAGTTTTCTTTTAGATAGTCTGTTGCCATGCTTAGGCTTCTTTTAGACTTTGTACCAGTTGGATATTATTTCTCCATGTAAATGAATGCAAATTTCCTTTTCCGTACTTTTGTTGTTTCGAACTATAATAATGCAAGAACCTGAAAAGTCTTTTAAAATGGTACCTCTACAGACGCTTATTGGGTCCGAGCTTCTAAGCTCTGGCCTAAGCGGGCCTCGTCACGTTTCGCTTCCGTCCATTTTAGGAAGCGGGGCATGACAGGTTTTAGTGGTGGCCCATGCAGGTCTTGCAAAAGTTCGGAACAATAAGAGTACCGCATTCATTTAATATCCATGTACAAGTCTAAATATAGGTTTCCTTGTCTTAGATGGTAGGAAGACTTAGATAGACGCCCAGGTTGATAGTCTGACGCCTTGGTTAAGATCGAGTCGTCCTCGTCCCAGACTACCTTAGCATCCCCATTTGACTCCGATCGTGCTAGAATTTCTAGAGTCTTTCTCTTTTTGTCTTTCGCTCGGATCCATCGACTTCGGGCCCAGCAGAACGTAACCTTGATTCTCTTAGGAACCTTCCCCTTAGATCATGATTACAGTCTAGCTCATTAGGAAGTCTTAGTGCCGAGTTCTCCTGATCTGTAGACGGTCCGATAATTAGAATCCCTGACTTCTAGCATCTTTCTGATCATTACCCTTCTGTGCCATTGACCGTAGGATTCCACCGTGGCTTTTCATGGTTCATCTCCTAGTCATATTTACGTTTGGATCATTTGATTCTTTTCCTTGCCCTTGAATCATGTGATCCGTTCGTCGTCAGTCGCCAATCGTTGAATCTTTTCCATTCAGCCTCCCGATCCTTCTAAAGAATTTTCAATATTATATTTTTCGAATTCCTTCCCCAGTTTCAATTCTTTGAAAAAAAAAGCATGAACTTAGATTTCCTACCTTTCGATTAACTTGAATGCATTCTTTGAATTTCGAAATTTCTCATCAAAAAAAAAAATCTTTAATTACCATCTTATAATGTTTCTAACCTATATCTTTCGAATTTCAGTATATATATACGTATATATATAAATATATAAAACTTTATTTCCATTTTGATAATTTAATATATTATCCTTTCTTTCTATACTATTAAATTTATTTTAACCACTTATCGTACAATACTTTTTGGATATTTTTGGAGCTATAAAAAAGAGACTTCAATTTTTAGTATATCTGTATTTCAAAAATCTGCTATAAATCTATTTACATATGTAAAACAATCATTACCTCACCCTACTCATTATTTTCTTAGTCTAACACTTTTTCGTATTTTAAAATTTTACCGTCTGCTCACTTTTTCTACATATTTTTATAAGTATAAAAGTATATGATACCATACTTTACACATAATTTTTCTTTCATCTATTTCAATATTTTGAAGAATATTTTTCGTTCCATCCAACCAATTATCTCCTTGCCCCGCCTTACTTGAACTCGTCCTTTCCGATTTATTTCGTTACACTTTTGGTTTCTGTTCCTTTATTTTGCGTAGATATTAGTCCTTGTAGTTGTCTATGTTATCTCCGGTTTAGGAGTAGGCCCTTTTGGTAGGTGATGTCGTCATGGTGCATGAGTATAAGTAGAGGGCGTCGACCTGTATGAGTGGGTGTTCTTTAGGATCCCGATGATTGCCTTTTGTGTCTTGAACGTATACTCAGTGTTAACCATGATACGATTGAAGTTGTTTGAATGACGGTATTCATACGTATATGAATAGGGTCATAGCAGGCAACTTCCTTAGACGCAGTTTTTCGCGATTATAGAATAGCTTAACTTTGACTGAATTTGATGGTATCAAACTTTGTTTTTTCTTTTAAACTAAATCTTTAAAGTTTTTGGAACTAGCTCACAAGATCACAGATCAATTTTCCTTCCTCATCCATTACCACGACTCCACACGTTTTTCTAAATGGTTTTATATATAAAAAAATGAGTCACTGGTTTTAAGTCTCCCTTCCTCTTCTCTCTCTCTCCATTTTAGAATGTTATGTGTATGGTTGTTTATAGTTTTGGGACTAGCTTATTATTATTGTAGGATTTTGTTTGCGGGTAGACTCAGGGAGAGATGAGATTTGTGTATAGCAATGATTAACCAATTTTTGGAATAATAGGAAATTGGAATAGATTTCTTTCGGATGAAAAGAATGGACTGTCCATGACTTATTTATAAAACCGAAGTGTGGCGGGCTCAATGGGAGAACTTCTGGTTGAATGAGATTATATGCGAGAAGATGAGAACCATCAGATTTGAGGCTTAGACAAATGGTAGATACGGATGGCTACAGAGTGATGGTAGGAGTTAGGGTGATCATAAGATTAAGTAGAGCTTTTATTAGCATCGAGACTTGATTGTTGAGTTGACGTGAGAAGACATTGGGAGTGACACGACGTGTTGAGATAGATGAATGGTTAGGTAGGTGGAGCTTACCTATAGGTGGGGATTAGTTATAGTGAGTGGGATGAGATGTGATCTTGATAGTCCAAATTATTTGGTAGATAAATTGA
>JAULAV010008631.1:0-29832 GCA_030789695.1 Scilla litardierei
TACATCGTAACTTTCATGAATCATATCCTAGGCGTTTTCTGTATAGACCACGCGATCTTATTCCTTGCTCTCGTTTCACGTGATCGCTTCATGACGATTATCGTTAATCTTTCGAATCTTCTCTGTTGCAAACCTTGATTCTTCCAAAGGTATTTTCGATTTTCCTTATTAAATTCTTCGCTCAGTTTAACTTCTTGAAAACCTCTTCTTATATATTTAAATTCCTTACTTTTCAATTGAGTTAAAATTCTTTCGTAGATTTTGAAGTCTATTGGTTGTAATTTTAATTATTATCTCGTAATCATTTCTTGACCTAGATCTTTCGTATTTCTGTTTTAAAACTTTATTATCATTTTGAAAATTCAAAATATCATTCCTTCCTTTCTATACTACTAAGTTTATTACTTTTAACCACTTACCGTACATACTTTTAGAATATTTTTTAAGCTAAATAGAACTTTAATATTTTTATGTATATCAGTTCTAGGTTCATAGTACTCATACTTCAAAATCTTTGTATAAATCTGTTTCTTTTGGCAAATCCTGGTTTCTCTAAAAGTATTTTCAATATTATTTATTTTAAATTTCTCCACGGTTTAAAGACCTTGAAAACATTTAGCATGAGCTTAAGTTTCCTACACTTCAGTTGATCTAAATTCATTCTTTGAATTTCGAAACTTTTGCCGAAATTATTAAATTACTGCCGTATAATATTTCCTAACTTACATCTTTAATGTTCGTGTGAATGTTTTACTTCTTTCTTATAATGATTTCTCAATACGCCAGTAAACCATTTTTATCTTATTATGTATATACGACTCAAACTTATTTCGAACTACTCATTTTATCGACCTCCAAATATATTTTTCTATGCAAAAGAGAACTCCAACTTTTGAAGTACGACAGTTTTTATACTTTTTGTATTTTAACTTATGTCATTTACACACTATTTTTCTGTATCCTATAAGGGTTTTATTACATCTTCCTTTCTTCTACCTAAACATTCACAATTATATCCATGTTTCACCCAACCGGCTACCTCCTTATCCTCACCTTAACGGAACTCGTTCTTTCTGATCTTGTTTCGTTAAGCTTTTGGTTTCGGTTTCCCTTCTATTGTCTAGATGTTAGTGCTTGTCGTTGCCTGTGTCAACTTTAGTATAGTTTGGTGGCCCATTAGTTAAAGTTGTGATGTCGCTGTGGTGCATGTATCTAGGTAGAGTGTGTGGGCCTGTATGAGTGTGCTACCCTTGGGATATTAAGGAATGTCTCTTGTGTTATGTATGTATAATCAGTGTTATTCGTGATATATGTGTGAAGTTGTATGAATGGTGGTGTTATTATATATGTGTGGATAGCTATACCACTTAGGGATTTGTGTTGGAATATCTGCTAGTTGAGTATGTGGTTTGAAGATACTTGTAAATACTTGAAATAATATACTAGTAAGTCTTGTGCATGTTAAGTGTAATGATAATAGGGTACTTATAGTTAAAGGTGCGTGCCTAATATTTGATCTATATGTTTGTATGTATGAGCGCGTGCTCGTGCGTAGATATGTATGTGCTTACTATATGAATATGTGTGATATACGTATGATAATAGGGTTATAATTTTGTTTGGTATTGCTTGCCTTTACGGGATGTTGTGCGTGTGCGTGTATACCATGAGGTAGACACGAATATTGTATGTCTTAACTATGTATGGATAAGTATATGTGTTAGTATACTAATTATAGGTAAATTGCAATGGTTATGCTTGCTTAGGATGAAGTATTTAATTGTATACGTGTGTAGATGTTTGTAATATCATTATGGTATGTAAAGTGATTGAATTATGTGGGCTTTACTTGACTAAATATAGTGATTGATATTATAGTATCTATGTGGTTATGTTGGTAGATGTATATATATTGGAGTGGTATTGGTATATGTATAGATATCGTGTTATGTATATAGAGTATTCTGATATGGGTTTTGAGTCTCACTCAAGCTTGATTGAGTATACCCTAAGTATATGTTACCTATGTCCGTGGGTTGCATATAGTACTGTGAACATGGTAATGGATGATGTATGTATAGTGATAAGATTGGTTGTGCTTGGTTGTGTTACGCACATGATTGTGGGTGGCTATACCAGTATATAGTTATAGGTGTCGGTCTTGTGGTATAGTTATTTTACTAAGGACTTGCCTGTGTGAATGTACATGTGCTAGCTAAACTAGGTGTGTAAATGTGCTGAGTGTATAGTGGTACGTGTGGTGTGTTTTGAATATATTTATAGGATTGTATGTGATGTGAGTATATGGTGAAGTACATGCGTGCATTTGAACGACTATATATATTTGTGAAATTGTAGTAGTGATGAATGTATATTAGATATAGTAAACATGAATTAATAATGGGTGGTGTGATTACATGTGTTGATATGTTTGGTGTGAATGTATACTAGGAGATATAGGGAGTAGTGTACACATGCTGTTTTGCTCATAGGTAGTTATCTAAACGTGAAGTACTACAATTGTATTTGCTGGTGTGAGCTATTTATTTGTATGAAAGTATGTGTGACTTGTATATGTGATAAGTGAGTGATAGTTATATAAGCGATGTGCGTGACTATATGAATGATTGAAGTACGTGTATGATTTGACTGTCTACGATAAGTATAAGTATAGAATGTGTGTAAATATATACATGTTTGTAGTGTTAATGTTTGACTATCTAGTGCATATATAAGCACTTGTAGTGACTATACATGGTTTGATTCATAATGTGATATGATTGGGGTAGTTACTAGAGTGGCTAGATATATTTATAGTTAGAAAGTCCGAAGACGGACTTTATTCTAAGGTGGGTATGATGTCACGGTCGCTTTTTACTCATACGACTTCGTGCGCATACCTTTCTTTCGTACGTGTATTTTTAGTTGCCTCTTCTTGTATCCGAACCGTATGTTGTGATATGTCATTGTGACCCTATGAGAGAGTACTCATTTGTGGGATTTTTCGTGGACGTCATTTCACGGCTCATTCTCCCATAAAATAACTTTGTTTGAAGAGGTGTCGTAGCTTCCATTTTCATCGTTAGACCTTTTTATTTTTAGTTCCATTTTTCATCGCCCTAGCCCATGACCGATCTTCTTAGTCTCGATTCTCTCGTCGACATGGTCGTCCCGGTATTTTTCTTATATTTTTCGGACACCGTTTAGTTGGCCTTTCGCTCTAATCACTTTCAACTTGTGTTCTAAAACCAAGCTTATTTCTAATACAATCATAATCAACCTAATTAAATCAAATCCATATGGTTTCATACGTTTCATGAAATATATTTTCCTAGCTATTCTCCATCACATATAAACCTAAGTCCACCCCCACCCTCTCACAACTTCTCTCTCCAATCACCTAAACATACCTCCCTTTCAAAACACTTTATCAAAACTAATTTCTTATACTCACCCAAATAGACTATTCAAGCCACTGTTTTAACGAAACTAAACCCCCTCTATCTCACCCTCTCTCCTCCCATAATACACAAATTACCAAAACCCTAGAGGTATTTAGCCCAATTCATCTTCAAGAATGAAACCGAAACCTGGCCTTGGAGAAAAAACTTTGCGGCGCCCCATTGGAAAAATCGGCCAAGCCTCTCTCCACCTTCGACGACCACCAAACTTCCGGTCTAACTCTCCCTCGACCTCCTCCACCTCCGGCTACCTTCCCCTCGTCGACCATCGCTTTAAAATCCTTGCAAACACCAACTCTTGACAAAAACTGCTGTCAGCCCATCCCATTCAAAAATTCGGTCTGCCCTCTCTAGCTCTCGGCGACCGCCAAACTTTCGGCCTAGACTCCCCTCGACGTCCCCTATCCACCGGTAGCCTCCCCTCGCGTCAGTTCCTCCTCATCTTTCCGCAAACTCCATGCCAACACCGAGATACCCCAGAAAATCTGCCAAACATCTTCCACTTGCAAAATTCGGCCAGTACTATTCTTATCGCCGCCGGCCGTCCCCCTCCTCCAGTGAACTCCCAACGACGTTCCCTATCACCACCTAGCTTCCCTCATGGTAACTCTTCCTTCTTCTCCTGCGAACAGCGTGCAAACACCCGGATACGTGCCAAAAACTCCCGTTTGCGCTACCAAAAACCCACGGCCTGGGCTATCTTCTCGCCTCTGGCCACCCCACTACCCCTCAGGCCTTCCCCCCTATCAGTGCAGGTCCTTCCCTAGCCGCTACAACCCCCGGAACTCCTCCCACGTGCGTGCAAACTCCAGATTCGCGTGTAATTTCAGATCTGCGCTACCCGAACCCGCGGACAGATCTTTCCATCGTCTCCCATGCTTCCGTGCCGCTGTCAGTGCCCTCCCGACACTATATGACGCCATGACGCTGTCTATCCCCTTCGTTTTGCTGATCGGTGATCGTACCGCTACCCGGTTGATCGTCGTTCGTCGCCGCTATCCACCGTACCATTCGTGCTACTGGAGTCCAACCCCCGACGTCGCTACCCGACATTGCTACCCGACGTCAATGTAGCTCTCGCGTCGTATTAAGGTATATCTGAACCGTAGGAACCCACACCTGCATGTTAACAAGATAAAAACTGTGTTTTTATTGCTTTGGTAACTCACTAATCAAAGATTAATAATATGGGACTGTAGGCTGAGATGCTTGATTTGGAGCACTTCGGGAGATCTGGACCATTATTGAACTGAGACTACAGACGTTGTTCTGAGCACGGGGCTATTTTCTATATTTTTGAGAATTTATGGATATTTTATTAAATGATATAATTTTTTGGCCTAATTTTGTCTTCTCATATTTTTTAGATGAAGATGGCAATCTCCAAGTTCCAACTGACATTTTTGCATATTTTCTAAGTTTGGAGCAATTTTTCTACATTTTATGGAAGCTATGGATCATTTTATTAAATGATATGATTTTTTGGAATAATTTTGTCTTCTCTTATTTTTCCGTTGAAAATGGCATTCTCACGGTTCCTACAGATATTTTTGCGAATTGTTTTGACGTTGAGGCTATTTTATACATTTTCTGGAAGATATGGATCATTTTATTATATAATTTGGTTTTAAGGCCTAATTTTGTCTTCTCATATTTTTCAGATTAAGATGGCGATCTCCCAGTTCCAATGGATATTTTTGTAGTTTTTTCTTAGCTACTTGTTATTTTCTAAATTTTCTGTAAGATGTGTATCTTTATATTAAAAGATATGATTTTTCTAGCCTAATTTGGTCTTCTCTTATTTGTTAGTTGAAGATGGTGATCTCCCGGTTCAAACAGACATTCTTGCAGATTTTTACTTAGGTTGGAACTATTTTCTGTATTTTCTAGAAGATATGCATCTTTAAGTTAAAAGATATAATTTTTGCCTAATTTTGTATTCTCTTATTTTTCAATTGAGGATATCGATCTTTCTGTTACAACAGACATCTTCGCAGATTTTTCTGAGCTCGGGGCTATTTTCTGCATTTTCTGGAAGATATGTGTCATTTTATTAAATGATATGATTTTTTGGCGTAATTTTGTTTTCGCTTATTTTTCAGATAAAGATGGCGAGCTCCCGGTTCCAACAGACAATTTCGGATTTTTCTTAGCTCTGGGTTATTTTCTACATTTTCTGTACGATTTGGATCTTTAGACTAAATGATATTATTTTTATAGCCAAATTTTGTCTTCTATTATTTTTCAATTGAAGATGAAGATCTCTCGAAGAACATTTTTTGCGGATTTTTCTGAGCTCTGTGCTATTTTCTACATTTTATGGCAGATATGTATCTTTTTATTAAATGAAATGATTTTTTTGGTCTAATTTTATCTTCCCTTATTTTTCCAGTTTAAGATGGCGATTTCCCGGTTCCAACAGACATTTTTTCAGATTTTCTTGAACTCCGAGCCATTTTCTGTAATTAAATGATATGATTTTTATATCCTGATTTTGTCTTCTCTTATTATTCAGTTGAAGATTGCGATCCCCTGGTTCTATAGGGCATTTTTACCGATTTTTCTGAGCTCGGGGCTATTTTTCTACATTTTAAGGAATTTATGGATCTATTTATTAAATGATATGATTTTTTGACCTAATTTTTTCTTTTATAATTTTTTTCAGTTGAAGATGGCGTTCTCCCGGTTCCAACGAAATTTTTTGTGGATGTGTCTGAGCTCAGTGCCATTTTCTACATTTTCGGTAAGTTATAGATCTTTTTATTAAATGATATAATTTTTATTGGCTAACTTTGTCTACTCTAATTTTTTAGTTGAAGATGGCGATCTCCAGATTCCAACGGACATTTTTGCGTATTGTTTGAGCTAGGTGCTATTTTCTATATTTTGTGGAAGATATAGAAATTTTTATTTAAAATATGATTTTATATAGCCTACATTTGTCTTCTCTTATTTTTTTTCAGTTAAAGATGTCGATCCCTGATTCCAACAGGCATTTTTGCATATTTTTCTTAGCTTGAGACTATTTTTCTTCATTTTCTTGAAGATATGTATCTTTTTTTGAAATGATATGATTTTTGGCCTAATTTTGTCTTCTCTTTTTTCACTTTGAAGATGGCGATCTCCTTGTTCCAATGGACGTTTGTGCGGATTTATTTTGAGCTACATGTTATTTTCTATATTTTTTGTATAATATGAATCTCTATATTAAATGATATGATTTTTATAACCTAATTTTGTCATCTCTTATATTTTAGTTGAAGATAGTGATCTCCTGGTTCCAAGTGACATTTTTCCAGATTTTTCTGAGCTCGTGGCTATTTTTCTACATTTTCGAGAAGTTATGAATCTTTTATTAAATGATATGATTTTTTGGCCTAATTTTGTATTCTCATATTTTTCAGATGAAGATGGCGACCTCCGGATTCCAACCGACATTTTTGCAGATTTTCAAAGTTCAGAGCAATTTTTCTAAATTTTATGGAAGATATGGATCATTTTATTAAATGATATGATTTTTGGCCTAATTTTGTATTCTCTTATTTTTGTTGTTGAAGATGGTGTTCTCTCGGTTCCTACGGATATTATTGCAGATATTTTTTGCAGATTTTTTTGACGTAGAGGCTATTTTCTACATTTCTAAAGATATGGATCTTTTCATTATATAATTTGGTTTTAAGCTTAATTTTTTCCTCTCTTATTTTTCAGATTAAGGTAGCGATATCCCGATACCAACAGACATTTTTGCAGTTTTTTCTTAGCTACTGGCTATTATCTAAATTTTCTGTAAAATATGTATTCTTAAATTAAATGATAGTATTTTTATTGCCTAATTTTGTCTTCTCTTATTTATCAGTTGAAGATGGTGATCTCCCGGTTCAAACAGACATTTTTGTAGATTTTACTTAGCTCGGAGCTATTTTCTGTATTTTCAAGAAGATATGCTTATTTTAGTTAAAATATATAATTGTTTGTCTAATTTTGTCTTCTCTTATTTTTCAATTGAGGATATCGATCTATCTGTTCCAATGGACATTTTCGTGGATTTTTCCGAGCTCGGGGCTATTTTCTGGAAGATAGGGATCATTTTATTAAATGATATGATTTTTTGGCCTAATTTTGTCTTCTCTTACTTTTCAGATGAAGTTGGCTATCTCCCGGTTCCAACGAACATTTTGTGGATTTTTGTTAGCTCTGAGTTATTTTCTAAATTTTCTGTAAGATATGTATCTTTAGATTAAATGATATGATTTTTATAGCCAAATTTGTCTACTCTTATTTTTCAGTTGAAGATGACGATCTCCCGACGAACATTTTTGTGGATTTTTTGAGCTCAGGACTATTTTCTATATTTTCCTAAAGATAAGGATCTTTATAATAATTGATATGATTTTTGTTGCCAAATTTTGTCTTCTCTTATTTTTCGATTGATGATTAAATAATATCAGAGAAGACAAAATTAGTCCAAAAATGCACGTTGAACTCGAGAAATCGCCATCTTCAACTGAAATATAAGAGAAGACAATATTCGGAACCGGGAAATTGCCATCTTCATCTATAAAAATATCCGTTGTAACCTGGATATCGACATCTACAATTGATTAGATTTTTATATATCATTTTCTGAGCTTAGTACTATTTCTACATTTTATGAAAGATATATATATATATATATATTAATTGATAACATTTTTATAACCTAAATTTGTCTTCTCTTATTTTCCAGTTAAAGATGGCGATCTTTCGAGTTTCTATTAAGTGATATAATTTTATGCCTAATTTTGTCCGTTGAACCCGGGAAATCACTATCTTCAACTGAAATATAAGAGAAGACAAAATTCGGAACTGAGAAATTGACATCTTCATCTATAAAAATGTCCGTTGTAACTGGGATGTCGCCATCTACAACTGATAATATTTTTATATATCATTTTCTAAGCTTAGTGCTATTTTCTACATTTTAAGAAAGGTATATATATATTTATTAATTGATAAGACTTTTATCGCCTAAATTTGTCTTCTCTTATTTTCAAGTTGAAGATGGAGATCTTTCTATTAAATAATATAGTTTTAAGCTTAATTTTGTCTTCTCTTATATTCTAGTTAAAAATGGTGATCTCTCAGTTCCAACGAACATTTTTGCGGATTTTTCTGACATCTAAGCTATTTTCCACATTGTTGGAAGATAAGTATCATTTTGTTAAATGATATGATATTTTGGCCTAATTTATTCTTCTCGTATTTTTCAATTGAAGATGGCGATCTCACGTTTCCGACGGACATTTTTACTGATTTTTCTTAGCTCAGGGCTATTTTCTACACTTTCTAGAAGATAAGAATCATGATATGATTTTTATATCCTAATTTTTTCTTCTCTTATTTTTTATTGAAGATGGCGATCTCCCAGTTCCAACGAACATTTTTACGGATTTTTCAGAGCTCATGCTTTTTTCTACATTTTATTTAAGATATGGATCTCTTTATTAAATGACAAGACTTTTATAGCCTAATTTTGTCTTCTCATATTTTTCAGTTGAAGATGGCGATCTCCAGGTTCCAACGGACATTTTTGCAGATTTCTCTTGGCTTTACGGTTTTGTCAACATTTTTTGGAAGATATGAATTTTTTTATTAAATGGTATGATTTTTTAACCTAATTTTGTACTCTCCTTTTTAGTTGAAGATGGCGATCTCACGGTTCCAACAGACATTTGTCCGTATTTTTCTGAGCTCGGTGCTATTTTCTACATTTTGGCAGATATGTATCATTTTATTAAATGAAATGATTTTTTGGCCTAATTTTGTCTTCTCTTATTTTCCAGTTGACGATGGCAATTTTCCGGTTCCAATGGATTCAGATTTTTTGAACTACGAGCCATTTCCTGCATTTTCTATATGATATGGATCTTTAAATTAAATGATTTGATTTTTATATCCTAATTTTGTCTTCTCTTATTATTCAGTTGAAGATGGTGGTCCCACGGTTCTAAATGATATTTTTACCTTTTTTGAGGTCGGGGCTATTTTTCAACATTTTCGGGACGTTATGGATCTATTTATTAAAAGAAATGATTTTTTGGTCGAATTTTTTCTTCTATTATTTTTTAGTTCAAGGTGGCGATCTTCCGGTTCTAACAAACATTTTTGCAGATTTTTCTAAGCTCTGGGTTATTTTCTACATTTCCGAAAAGTTATGTATCTTTTTATTAAGTGATATGATTTTTATAGTCTAAGTTTGTCTTCTCTTAATTTTAATTGAAGATGACAATGTCACGGTTCTAACGGACATTTTTGCGTATTTTTTGAACTAGGTGATATTTTCTACATTTTATGGAAGATATAGAACTTTTTATTAAATAATATGATTTTTATAGACTACATTTGTCTTCTCTTATTTTTTTTTAATTGAAGAAGTCGATCTCCCAGTTCCAACAGACAGTTTTCCAGATTTTTCTTAGCTTGAGATTATGTATTCTACATTTTCTTGAAGATATATATCTTTTTATGAAATGATGCGATTTTTGTCCTAATTTTGTTTTCTCTTTTTTTACTTTGAAGATGGCGATCTCCTTGTTCAAATGAACATTTGTGTGGATTTATTTTGAGCTACGTGTTATTTTCTCTATTTTTTGTATAATATAAATCTCTATATTAAATGATACAATTTTTATAACCTAATTTTGTCATCTCCTAGTTCCAAGGGATATTTTTGCATATTTTTCTGAGCTCGGGGCTATTTTTATATATTTTCGAGAAGTTATGGTTCTTTTTATTAAATGATATGATTTTTGGGCCGAATTTTGTAAGACTTTTATTGTTCACTTGAAGATAGTGATCTCCCATTTCTAATGGACATTTTGAATATTATCCTGACCTCGGGACTATTTTCTTAATTTTCTGGAAGAAATTGATCTTTTATTAAATGATATAATTTTTGACCTAATTTTGTCTTCTCTTATTTTTTTAGTTGAAGATGGGATCTCCCTGATCCAACAGACTTTTTCACGGATTTTAATATGCTCAGTGCTATTTTCTATATTTTTATAAATGATATGATTTATATGGACTACGTTTGTCCTCTCTTATTTTTTTCAGTTGAAGATGGCGATCTCCCTGTTCCAGTGGACATTTTTGCGGATTTTTCTTAACTTGTGGCTGTTTTTCTACATTTTCTGGAAGATAAGTATCTTTTTATGCAATGATATGATTTTTTGGCCTAATTTTGTCTTCTCTATTTTTCAGATAAAGATGACGATCTCCCGGTCCTAACGAATATTTTTGCAGATTTTTTTGAGCTCCGATATATTTTCTACATTTTCTGTAAAATATGAATCTTTATATTAATTGATATGATTTTTATAGCCTAATTTTGTCTTCTCTTATTCTTCAGTTGAAAATGGCGATCTCTCGGTTCCAACGAACATTTTTGCAGATTTTTTGTGCTCGGTGCTATTTTCTATATTTTCTGTAAAATATAGAAATTTTTATTAAATGATATTTGTAGCCTCCATTTGTCTTCTCTTATTTTTTTAGTTGAAGATGGCTATCTCTCGGTTCAAATGGAAATTTTTGCGGATTTCTCTGAGCTCTAGACTTTTTCTACATATTCTGAAAGATATGAATCTTTATTTTAAATGATATGATTTTTATGGCCTAATTCTGACTTCTCTTTTTTTCAGTTGAACATAGCGATCTTTCGGTTCCAACAGACATTTTTCGTATTATTCAGACTTAGGTTCTATTTTCTAATTTTTCTGGAATATATGTATCTTGTTTTTAAATGATGTGATTTTTGGCATAATTTTGTCTTCACTTATTTTTTAGTTGAAGATGGCGATTTCCCGGTTCCAACGGACATTTTTACGGATTTTTCTTCGCTCAGGGCTATTTTCTACACTTTCTGGGAAGATAAGAATCTTTATATTAAATGATATGATTTTTATGTCCTAATTTTTTCTTCTCTTATTTTTCAGTTGAAGATGGCGATCTCCCAGTTCCAACGAACTTTTTAGCGGATTTTTCTGAGCTCCAAGCTATTTTCTATATTTTATTAAAGATATGGATCTCTTTATTAAATGACAACACTTTTATAGCCTAATTTTGTCTTCTCATATTTTTCAGCTGAAGATAGCAATCTTCAGGTTCCAATGGACATTTTGTGGATTTTTCTTAGCTTTAGGCTTTTTTCAACATTTTCTGGAAGATATGAATCTTTTTATTAAATGTATGATTTTCTGGCCTAATTTTGTTATCTCTTGTTTCAGTTAAAGATGGCGATCTCATAGTTCCTATGGACATGTGTGCATATTTTTCTGAGCTCGGTGCTATTTTCTACATTTTTGGTAGATATGTATAAATGAAAAGATTTTTAGCCTAATTTTGTCTTCTCTTATTATCCAGTTGATGATAGTGATTTTTCGGTTCCAACTGACATTTTTCAGATTTTTCTGAACTCCAAGCCATTTTCTGCATTTTCTGCATGATATGAATCTTTATATTAAATGATATGATTTTTATATCCTAATTTTATCTTCTCTTTTTCTTTAGTTGAAGATGGCGATCCCTGGTTCTAAAGGATATTTTTACTGATTTTTAAAGCTCCGGGCTATTTTTTTTCTACATTTTTGGGAAGTTATTGATCTATTTATTAAATGATATGATTTTTTTACCTATTTTTCATCTATTATTATTTCAATTGAAGATGGTGATCTTCTGGTTCCAACGAACATTTTTGCGGATTTTTCTGAGCTCTGAGCTATTTTCTGCATTTCCAGAAAGTTATGTATCTTTTTACTAAATGATATGATTTTTGTAGTCCATGTTAGGCTTCTCTTATTTTTAGTTGAAGATGGCGATCTCCTAGTTCCAACAAACATGTTTGCGTATTGTTTAAGATTGGTGCTATTTTCTACATTTTATAGAAGATATGGAACTTTTTATTAAATAATATGATTTTTATAGCCTACATTTGTCTTCTCTTATTTTTTTTCAGTTGAAGATGTCGATCTCCCGGTTCCAACGGATATTTTTTCAGATTTTTCTTAGCTTGAGACTATTTTTTCTACATTTCCTTGAAGATATGTATTTTTATGAAATGATATGATTTTTGGCCTAATTTTGTTTTCTCTTTTTAACTTTGAAGATGTCAATCTCCTTGTTCCAATAGACATTTGTGCAGGTTTATTTTGAGCTACCAGTTATTTTCTATATTTTTTGTATAATATGAATCTCTATATTAAATGATATGATTTTTATAACCTAATTTTGTCATCTTTTATATTTTAGTTGAAGATGGCGATCTCCTAGTTCCAAGTGACAAATTTTCCAGATTTTTCTAAGCTCGAGGCTATTTTTCTATATTTTCGAGAAGTTATGGATCTTTTTTAAATGATATGTTTTTTGGCCTAATTTTGTCTTCTCGTATTTTTTAGATGAAGATGTCGATCTCCAGGTTCCAACTGACATTTTAGCAAATTTTCTAAGTTTGGAGCAATTTTTCTACGTGTTATGGGAGATATGGATCATTTTATTAAATGACATGTTCTTTTAACCTAATTTTGTCTTCTTTTATTTTTACATTGAAGATGGCGTTCTCTCGATTCCTACGGATATTTTTGAAGATTTTTTTGACGTTGAGGCTATTTTCTACGTTTTTTGAAGATATGGATCTTTTCATTATATAATTTGGTTTTAAGCCTAATTTTTTCTTCTCTTATTTTTCAAATTAAGATGGCGATCTCCCGTCGATCTCCCGGTTCCAACAGACATTTTTGCTGGTTTTTCTTAGCTACTTGCTATTTTCTAATGTTTCTGTAAGAT
This sequence comes from Scilla litardierei, assembly GCA_030789695.1. Taxonomy (NCBI): domain Eukaryota; kingdom Viridiplantae; phylum Streptophyta; class Magnoliopsida; order Asparagales; family Asparagaceae; genus Scilla; species Scilla litardierei. The sequence continues at coordinate 13,281 of JAULAV010008631.1, forward strand.
ATGTTTCTTTAAATTAAAAAAAGTATTTTTCTAGCCTAATTTTCTCTTCTCTTATTTTTAAGTTGAAAATGGTGATGTCCCAGTTCAAACAGACATTTTTGCAGATTTTACTTAGCTCGGAGCTATTTTCTGTATTTTCTGGAAGATATGCATCTTTTAGTTAAAAGATATATTTTTTTGCCTAATTTTGTCTTCTCTTATTTTTCAATTGAGGATATCGATCTCTCTGTTCCAACGGACATTTTCACGGATTTTTTTGAGCTCTGAGCTATTTTCTACATTTTCTGGAAGATATGGATCATTTTATTAAATGACTAGTCATTACCCGTGCCCATAGGGCACAGTTTATTTAATGGCCGAGTTTCCCCCCCCCCCCCAAATTTCAAGTTCCCCCAAATTTCAAGTTTTCCCACAAAATTTCAAGTTTCCCCCCAAATTTAAGTTTTCCCCCAAAATTTAAGTCCCCCCATAATTGTCATTACCGCCAAGGACAAACTTGCCACGTAGGACAAAGGTTTGTCCTAGTAGGATAAGATTCAAAATCTTCATAGAACTGAAAAAAATGGCCGGAAGGGGTGAGAATAAAAGGTGTGGGTGTGTGTGTGGGGAGGGTCTATGGGCAAAAATACAAAAACCGGGGTTGTATGTGCAAAATTCCCCACCTCCTCTTTTATCCCTCAAAATCTCATCTCTTATATTTTCTCTTATTCAATTTCCCTGTTTTATATAATAGATATCCAATTTCTCTTATCCAATTTCTCATGTCCAAATTCTCTTATCAATTTCTCTTGATAACATCCGTCTTTTATATAATAGATATCACTTATCCAATATCTCTTGTCCAATATCTCTTATCCAATTTCTCTTGATAACATCTCTCGTTTGTAATATAGATATCTCTTATCCAATTTCTCTTGATAACATCACTCTTATCTAATTTCTATTGTCCAATATCTCTTATTCAATTTCTCTTGATAACATCCCTCTCTTATAATATAGATATCTCTTATCCAATTTATCTTGTCCAATATCTCTAATCCAATTTCTCTTGATAACATCCCTCTTTTAAAATATAGATATCACTTATCCAATTTCTCTTTTCCAATATCTCTTATCCAATTTCTCTTGATAACATCCCTCTTTTATAATATAGATATCTCTTATCCAATTTCTCTTTTCCAATATCTCTTATCCAATTTCTCTTGATAACATCCCTCTTTTATAATATAGATATCTCTTATCCAATCTCTCTTTATAACATCCCTCTCTTATAATATAGATATCTCTTATCCAATTTCTCTTGTCCAATATCTCTTATCCAATTTCTCTTGATAACATCCCTCTTTTATAATATAGATATCTCTTATCCAATTTCACTTGATAACATCCCTCTCTTATAATATAGATATCTCTTATCCAATTTCTCTTGTCCATTATCTCTTATCCAATTTCTCTTGATAACATCCCTCTTTTATAATATAGATATCTCTTATCCAATTTCTCATGTCCAATATCTCTTATCCAATTTCTCTTGATAACATCCCTCTTTTATAATATAGATATCTCTTATCCAATTTCTCTTTTCCAATATCTCTTATCCAATTTCTCTTGATAACATCCCTCTTTTATAATATAGATATCTCTTATCCAATTTCTCATGCCCAATATATCTTATCCAATTTCTCTTGATAACATCCCTCTTTTATAATATAGATATCTCTTATCCAATTTCTCTTGATAACATCCCTCTTATAATTTAGATATCTCTTATCCAATTTCTCTTGTCCAATATCTCTTATCCAATTTCTCTTGATAATATCCCTCTTTTATAATATAGATATCTCTTATCCAATTTCTCTTTTCCAATATCTCTTATCCAATTTCTCTTGATAACATCCCTCTTTTATAATATAGATATCTCTTATCCAATTTCTCTTGATAACATCCCTCTTTTATAATATAGATATCTCTTATCCAATTTCTCTTTTCCAATATCTCTTATCCAATATCTCTTGATAACATCTCTCTTTTATAATATAGATATCTCTTATCCAATCTCTCTTGATAACATCCCTCTTTTATAATATAGATATCTCTTATCCAATTTCTCTTGTCCAATATCTCTTATCCAATTTCTCTTGATAACATCCCTCTTTTATAATATAGATATCTCTTATCCAATTTCTCTTGTCCAATATCTCTTATCCAATTTCTCTTGATAACATCCCTCTTTTATAATATAGATATCTCTTATCCAATTTCTCTTTTCCAATATCTCTTATCCAATTTCTCTTGATAACATCCCTCTTTTATAATATAGATATCTCTTATCCAATATCTCTTTTCCAATATCTCTTATCCAATTTCTCTTGATAACATCCCTCATTTTATTATCTAATGATATGATTTTTTGGCCTAATTTTTTGTCTTCTCTTACTTTTCAGATGAAGATGAAGATGGTGATCTCCCGGTTCCAACAGACATTTTGCATATTTTTCTTCTCTCTGGGTTATTTTCTACATTTTATGTAAGATATGGATCTTTAGATTAAATGATATAATTTTTATACCCAAATTTGTCTTCTCTTATTTTTCAGTTGAGACGACGATCTCCCAACGAACATTTTTGCAGATTTTTTGAGCTCGGGGCTAGTTTCTATATTATCTTGAAGATAATGATCTTTATAATAATTGATATGATTTTTTTGCCTAATTTTGTCTTCTCTTATTTTTCTGTTGATGATGGCAATCTTATTATTAAAATATTTGATTTTTAGTCTTCTCTTATATTTCAGTAGGAGACGGTAATCTCCCGTTTCCAGCCGACATTTTTTGCTGATTTTTCTGAAATTCGGACTATTATTCAGATATTCTGGAATGTATGGATCGTTTTATTAAATGATATCGAAGAAGACAAAATTAGGCCAAAAATGTCCGTTGAACTCGGGAAATCACCATCTTCAAGTGAAATATAAGAGAAGACAAAATTCGGAACAGGGAAATTGCCATCTTCATCTATAAAAATGTCCATTGTAACCGGGATATCGCCATTTTCAACTGATAATATTTTTCTATTTTATTTTCTGCGCTTGGTGCTATTTTCTACATTTTAAGAAATATATATATTAATTGATAAGATTTTTATAGCCTAAATTTGTCTTCTTTTATTTTTCCAGTTGAAGATAGTGATCTTTCTATTAAATGATATGATTTTAAACCTAATTTTGTCTTCTTTTATTTTCTAGTTAAAAATGGCGATCTCTCGGGTCCAACGGACATTTTTGCAGATTTTTCTGACCTCTATGCTATTTTCCTTATTGTTGGAAAATAAGTATCAGTTTGTTAAATGAAATGATATTTTTGCCTAATTTAGTCTTCTCTTATTTCAGTTGAAGACGGCGATCTCTCGTTCCAACGGATATTTTTACGGATTTTTCTTAGCCGGGACTATTTTATACACTTTTTGGAAGATAGGAATATTTATATTAAATAATTTGATTTTAATATCCTAATTTTTTCTTCTCTTATTTTTCAGTTGACGATGGTGATCTTCCAGTTTCAACGAACATTTTTTCGGATTTTTAGGAGCTCCTGGCTATTTCCTACATTTTATTAAATATATGGATCTCTTTATTAAATGACAAGACTTTTATAGCCTAATTTTGTCTTCTCATATTTTTTCAGGTTAAGATATGAATCTTTTTATTAAATGATATGATTTTTTGGCCAAATTTTTTCTTCTCCTTTTCAGTTGAAGATGGCAATCTCGCGATTCCAATGGACAGTTGTGCGTATTTTTCTGAGCTCGGTGCTATTTTCTACATTTTTGGCAGATATGTATTATTTTATTAAATGAAATGATTTTTAGTCTAATTTTGTCTTCTCCTATTTTCCAGTTGATGATGGCGATTTTTTGATTCCACCAAACATTTTTTCAGATTTTTCTGAACTCCGAGTCATTTTCTGCATTTTCTGCATGATTTGAATCTTTATATTAAATGATATGATTTTTATATCTTAAATTTGTCTTCTTTTATTATTCAGTTGAAGATGGCGATCCCCCGGTTCTAAAGAATATTTTTACTAATTTTTTGAGCTCGGGGCTATTTTTCTACATTTTCTGGAAGTTATTGATCTATTTATTAAATGATATGATTTTTTACCTATTTTTTCTTCTATTATTTTTCAGTTGAAGATGGCGATCTTTCAGTTCCAAGAACATTTTTTGTGGATTTTTCTGTGCTCTGGGCTATTTTCTACATTTTTGGAAAGTTAGGTATCTTTTTATTAAATGCTATGATTTTTATAGTCTAAGTTTGGCTTCTCTTATTTTTAGTTGAAGATGGCGATCTCCCGGTTTCAACGGACATTTTTGCGTATTGTTTGAGCTAGGTGCTATTTTTTACATTTTATGGAAGATATAGTATTTTTTATTAAATAATATGATTTATATAGCCTACATTTGTCTTCTCTTGTTTTTTTAGTTGAAGATGTCGATCTCCTGGTTCCAATGGACAATTTTCAAGATTCTTCTTAGCTTGAGACTATTTTTACATTTTCTTGAAGATATGTATCTTTTTATGAAATGATATGATTTTTGGCCTAATTTTGTCTTCTCTTTTTTTACTTTGAAGTGGCAATCTCCTTGTTCCAATGGACATTTGTGTGGATTTATTTTGAGCTACGTGTTATTTTCTATATTTTTTGAATAATATGAATCTCTATATTAAATGATATGATTTTTATTACCTAATTTTGTCATCTCCTAGTTCCAAGGGACATTTTTGCATATTTTTCTGAGCTCGGGTCTATTTTTCTACATTTTCGAGAAGTTATGGATCTTTTTATTAAATGAAATGATTTTTTGGCCTAATTTTGTCTTCTTTTATTTTTCAAATGAAGATGACGATCTCCCATTTCTAATGGACATTTTGTTAATTTTGTCTTCTTTTATTTTTCAAATGAAGATAGCGATCTCCCGTTTCTAATGGACATTTTGTGTATTATTCTGACCTCAGGACTATTTTCTAAATTTTCTGAAGCAATTGATCTTTTTTATTAAATTATATAATTTTTGGCCTAATTTTGTCTTCTCTTATTTTCATTTGAAAATGGCAATCTCTGTTCTAACGGACATTTTCGCGGATTTTTATAAGCTCGGTGCTATTTTATTCATTTTTATAAATGATATGATTTTTATAGACTATGTTTGTCTTCCCTTATTTTCCAGATTAAGATGGCGATCTTCCGATTCTAATGGACATTTTTGCGGATTTTTCTTAACTTGTGGCTGTTTTTCAACATTTTCTGGAAGATATGTATCTTTTTATGAAATGATATGATTTGTGGCCTAATTTTGTCTTCTCTATTTTTCAGATGAAGATGACGATCTCCCGGTTCCAACGAACATTTTCGTGGATTTTTTCTGAGCTCCAGGATATTTTCTATATTTTCTGTAAGATATGAATCTTTATATTAGTTGATATGATTTTTATAGCCTAATTTTGTGTTCTTTTATTTTTCAGTTGAAGATGGCAATCTCTCGGTTCCAAGGAACATTTTTGCGGATTTTTTGTGCTCGGTGCTATTTTCTACATTTTCTGTAAGATATAAAATTTTTATTAAATGATATTTCTGTAGCATACATTAGTCTCCTCATATTTTTTCAGTTGAAGATGGCGATCTCCCGGTTCAAATGGAAATTTTTGCGGATTTTTTTGAGCTTTAGACTATTTTCTACATATCTGGAAGATATGAATCTTTATATTAAATGATTTGATTTTTTTGGTCTATTTTGGCTTCTCTTATTTTTCAGTTGAAGATGGCGATCTTTCGATTCCAACGGACATTTTTGCATATTATTCAGATCTAGACTTATTTTCTAAGTTTTTGGAATATATGTATCTTTTTATTAAATGATGTGTTTTTTGGCCTAATTTTGTCTTCTAACATTTTTTCAGTTAAAGATGGCGATCTCCTAGTTCCAACGGACATTTTTGTGGATTTTTATGAGCCTTGTGATATTTTCTTTATTTTAGAAAGAATATGATCTTTTTATAAAATGATATGATTTTTATTGCCTACATTTGTCTTCTCTTATTTTTTTCTGTTCAAGATGGCGATCTACCCATTCAACAGAATTTTTTGCAGATTTTTCTTTGTTTGGGACTATTTTTCTTCATTTTTTGGAAGATATGCATATTTTTATTAAATGGTATGATTTTTTGGCCCAATTTTGTCTTCTCTTTTTTCAATTGAAAATGGCGATTTCACGGTTCCAATTTACATTTGTGTGGATTTTTTTGAGCTCCGGGCTATTTTCTACTTTTTTATAAGATATGGATCTTTATATTAAATGATATGATTTTATAGCCTAATTTTGTCTTCTCTTATTTTTCAGTTGCAGATGGTGATCTCCTGGTTTCAATGGACATTTTAACGGATTTTTCGGAGCTCGGGTCTATTTTTCTACATTTTCGAGAAATTATGGATCTTTTATTAAGTGATATAATTTATATATCCATCGTTTGTCTTCTCTTATTTTTATCAGTTGAATATGGCGATCTACCGGTTCCAACAGACATTTTTAACGGAGTATTCTAACCTCGTGGCTATTTTCTAAACTTTTTGAAAGATATGGATCTTTTATTAAATGATTTGATTTTTGTCCTAATTTGGCCTTCTAATATTTTTTCAGTTGAAGATAGCGATCTCCTGGTTCCAACAGATATTTTTTGCGGATTTTCTGAGGTCAGTGCTATTTTCTACATTTTACGGGAGATACGTATCTCTTTATTAAATTAGAGGATTTTTATAACCTACATTTTCTACTCTTATTTTTTTTCAAGTGAAGGAGGCGATTTACTAGTTCCAACAGACGTTTTACGGACTTTTCATAGCTTGGGACAATTTGTCCACATTTTCTGTAAGATATGTATTTTTTATGAAATGATACGATTTTTTGCCTAATTGTGTCTTTTGTTTTTTAGTTGAAGATGGCGATCTCTAGGTTCAACCGGACATTTTTGCAGATTATTCTGACCTCAAGGCTATTTTCTAAAATTTCTGGAAATTATGCATCTTTTTATTAAATGATAATTCCTAATTTTGTTTTCTCTTATTTTTCAGTTGAAGATGGCAATCTGCAGGTTCAAACGGAAATTTTTGTGGATTTTTCGCAGCTCCATGCTATTTTCTACATTTTATGTAAGATATAGATCTTTTTATTAAATGATATAATTTTTATATCCTTTATTTTGTCTTCTCTCATTTTTTTCAGTTGACTATGGCGATCTACCAGTTCCACCGGACATTTTTATTGATTTTTCCTATCAGGGTGCTATTTTTCTGCATTTTATGGAAGATATGGATCATTTTATTAAATGATATGATTTTTGGCCTAATTTTGTCTTTCTGGTTTTTTTCAAGTTTAAGATGACGTTCTCCTAGTTTCAACGGACATTTTTGCGGATTTTTTGAACTAGAGGCTTTTTTTATATTTTCTAGAAGTTATGGATCTTTTTAATATATAATATGATTTTTGGCCTAATTTTGTCTTCTCATATTTTTCAGATGAAGATTTGTATCACCGGGTTCCAATTGTGACATTTTTGCGGATTTTCTAAGTTCGGGGCAATTTTTCTGTATTTTATGGAAGATATGGATCTTTTTATTATATAATTTGATTTTAAGCCGTGTTTGTCTTCTCTTATTTTTCAGATTAAGATGGCGATCTCCCGGTTCTAACGGACATTTTTACGATTTTTCTGAGCTATGGCTATTATCTAAATTTTTTGTAAGATATGTATCTTTAAAATAAAAGATATGATTTTTATAGCCTAATTTTGCATTCTCTAATTTTTTAGTTGAAGATGGTGATCTCCCGATTAAAACATACATTTTTGCATATTTTACTTAGCTCGGAGCTATTTTCTCTATTTTCTGGAAGTTATGCATCTTTTAGTTAAATGATATGATTTTTTGCCCAATTTTGTCTTCTCTTATTTTTTTAATTGAAGATAGTGATCTCCTTGTTCCAACGGATATTTTCGCAGATTTTTCTGAGCTCAGGGCTAGTTTCTTCATTTTCTGGATGATATGGATCATTTTATTAAATGATAAAATTTTTGGCCTAATTTTATATTCTCTTATTTTTTAGTTGAAGATGGCGATCTCCCTGTTCCAATGTGTATTTTTGGGGATTTTTCTATGCTCGGGGAAATTTTCTATATTTTATTGAAGATATGAATATTTTTATTAAATGATATGAGTTTTAGCCTAATTTTGTCATCTCTTATTTTTCAGTTGAAGATGGCGATCTCCCGGTTCCAGTGGACATTTTGCGGATTTTTCTGAGCTCGAGACTATTTTTCTACATTTTCGTGAAGTTATGCATATTTTCGTTAAATGATATGATGTTTTGGCCTAAATTTGTCTTCTCCTTTTTTCATTTGAAGATGGTGATTTCCCGGTTCCTACGGACATTTTTGCATATTATTCTGATCTCGAGGCTATTTTCTAAATTTCTTTGAAGATATGGATATTTTTATTAAATGATATGATTTTTTGCCTAATTTTTGTCTACTCATATTTTTCAGTTGAAGATGGAGATCTTCCAGTTCTAACGAAAATTTTCGCGGATTTTTCGAATCTCGGTGCTATTTTCTACATTTTATGCAAGATATGAATTTTTTATTAATTTATATTATTTTTATAGCCTACGTTTTTCTTCTCTTATTTTTATCAGTTGAATATTCCGATCTACCGGTTCCCGTGGATATTTTTACTGATTTTTATTAGCTTGGGGCTATTTTTCTTTATTTTATGGAAGATATGGATCATTTTATACAATGAAATGAAGTTTTGACCTAATGTTGTCTTCTCTTATTTTTCAGTTGAAGATGGAGTTCCCATGGTTTCAACGGAGATTTTTGCAGATTTTTGACCTTGTGACTATTTTCTACATTTTCGAGAAGATTTTGATATTTTTATTAAATAATAATATTTTTGGCCAACTTTTATCTTCTCATATTTTTCAGATGAAGATGGCGATCACCCAGTTTAAACAGACATTTTGCGGATTTTTCTGAGCTCCGGGCTATTTTCTTCATTTTCTGTAAGATATAAAACTTTAGATTAAATGATATGATTTTTATAGCCTAATTTTGTCTTCTCTTTTTTTTCAGTTGAAGTTGACGATCTCTCAGTTCCAATTGACATTTTTGCGGATTTTTCTGAGCTTGGGGCTATTTTCTATATTTTATTGAAGATATGGATCTTTTTATTTAGTGATATGATTTTAAGCCTAATTTTGTCTTCTTTTATTTTTCAATTGATGATGTCGATCTCTTGCTTCCAACGGACATTTTTGCAGATATTTCTGAGCTTGGGACTATTTTTCTACATTTTCGGTAAGTTATAAATCTTTTTATTAAATGACTTGATTTTTTGACCTTATTTTGTCTTTTCTTTTTTCAGTTGAAGATGGCGATCTCCCATTTCTAACGGACATTTGTGCGGATTTTCTAAGATCTGGCCTATTTTCTAAATTATCTGGAAGATATGGACTTTTATATTAAGTCATATGATATTTATAGACTTATTTTGCCTTCTCTTATTTTTAAATTGAAGATGGTGATTTCTCGGTTCCAACGGACATTTTTGCGGCTTTTTTGAGCTCAGGACTATTTTTCTACATTTTTGGAAAGTTATAGATCTTTTTATTAAACGTTATGATTTTAAACCTAATTTTGATTCTCATATTTTTTTCATTGAAGATGGCGATCCCCCAGTTCCAACTGACATTTTTCTGGATTTTACTAAACTCCTGGCTATTTTCTACATTTTTTGTAAGATATGAATCTTTATATTAAATGATATGATTTTGTAGACTAATTTTGTCCTCTCTGATTTTTTTAGTTGAAGATGTCGATCTCCCTGTTCCAACAGCCATTTTTGCAGATTTTTCTAAATTTGGAACTATGTTCTATAGTTTATTTAAGATATGGATATTTTTATTAAATGATATGATTTTTATAGACTAAGTTTTTCTTCTCTTATTTTTAAGTTGAATATGTCGATCTTCCAGTTCCAACAGAAAATTTTTGCGAAATTTTCTGAGCCCTGGGCTATTTTCTTTATTTTCTATTAGATATGGATATTTATATTAAATGATAATTTTTATGGCCTAATTTTACCTTCTCTTATTTTTCAGATGAAGATGGCGGTCTCCCGATTCCAACGGACATTTTTGTGGATTTTTTCTGAGTTCTGTGCTATTTTCTATATTTTCTGTAAGATATTGATCCTTTTACTAAATGACATGATTTTTATGGCCTAATTTTGTCTTCTCTTATTTTAGTTGAAGACGACAATCTCCCGTTTCCAACGGAAATTTTTGCGTGGTTTTCTGAGGTCGGGGCTATTTTCTATATTTTTTGGAATATAAGATCTTTATATTAATTGATATGATTTTTCTTGTCTAGTTTTGTATTCTCTTATTTTTCCAGTTGAAGATGATGATCTCCCGATTCTAACAGACATTTTTGCAGATTTTGCTGAGCTCCGGGCTATTTTCCACTTTTTTTGGAAAATATGTATCGTTTTATTAAATGCTATGATATTTTTGCCTAAGTTTGTCTTCTCTTATATTACTGTTGAAGATGGCGATCTCTCCGATCCAAATGACGTTTTAAAGGATTTTTCTGAGCACCGGGCTATTTTCCACTTTTTTGGAAGTTATATATTATTTTAGTAGATGATATGATATTTTGGCCTAATTTGTCTTCTCTTATATTTCGGTTGAAGATCGCATCTCTCGGTTCTAACGGACATTTTTTGCAGATTTTTCTGAGCTTGGGGATATATTGTACACTTTCGGGAAGATAAGAATATTTGTATTAAAGGGTATGATTTTTATATCATAATTTTCTCTTCCCTTTTTTCTGTTGAAGATGGCGATCTCCCAATTCCAACGGTCACCTTTGTGGATTTTTTTGAGCTCCAGGCTATTTTTTACTTTTTATTAGAGATATGGATCTCATTATTTATTGACAAGATTTTTGTAGCCTAATTTGTCTTCTCATATTTTTAAGTTGAATATGGCGATCTCCCAGTTTCAACGAACATTTTTGCGGATATTTCTTAACTTTGGGCTTCTTTCTACATTTTATTGAAGATGTGAATATTTTTATTAAATGATATGATTTTTTGCCCTAATTTTGTCTTCTCTTTTTAGTTGAATATTGCGATCTCCTGGTTCCAACAGACATTGTTTCAGAGTGTTTTCTCACTACAAAGCGTTGACCGTGAAGAGCCCGGTCAACGTGGTCAAGGGGCCCGCTTTGGGTCCCTCGGGGGCTTCGAATCGGTGCAGAAGGGGGGCGAGGGGAAGCCTCGGCCCTGGTTGAGACGCTCGGCCTCGGACGGGTGTGCTCGGCCTCGGCTGGCAGGGGGACGAGGGGTAGCCTCAGTCGCCCGGGTAGATGCACGACCGACGGGTGGCGAGGGAGAGTCTCGGACCCGATTAGGACGCTCGGCCTCGGCAGGACGTGCTCGGCCACTGCAGGCTGACGGTGAGGGGAAGCCTCCCTGTCCGGTTGATCGAGTGGTCGGAGAGGGGCGAGGGGTAGCCTCGGCCCGTTGATCTGCTGTCCACCTGTGCAGACGAGAACGCTCGTCAGGGGGCCGGACCTTGGTTCCGGCCAAATCCCCTCCGATGCCTAAGTCAGATAGAGATCTGAGAAAGGAGGCCCGGCGGAGACGGTCCGACTCGTAAGGAGATCGTAACGGCGTCTCTCGGCGCGAGCGGGGGAGGAAAGAGATGAATTGGGGGAACGAGGTCGTTGATGGAGTACCTTAGGTTTTGTTACCTGAGATGCGGTCCTTTTCTTCGTCGTCTTCCTGGCCCTTTTATAGAGCTCCCGCTTGATTGCCTCCGGCCCACGTCCCACGCCCGCCATTGATCGTGCCCCATCAGTCCCCCCTCGCCACCGCTCTCTCCGCCATGCCAGCACCTCCCCATTATCGCTATTTAGTGGTCGCGCGTCCGGGGGAGTGGTTTTCGCAGGAGTGGGCGAGCGACCAACGGGTTATTGGGGCCGGGTCGGATCGACGTTCGAGAAGGTCCCTTGTAGGGCCTTTGTCGAATGGGCTTTGAGGACGCCGATGGGCTTTTGACCAGTAGTCGGGCTCTTGGGCTCGTGCTTTATGGGTCTCGGTCAAATAGGCGTAACAATTGCCCCCATCGGTCGGGTTGATCGGCCTCGGCCGGTTCGGCTCGACCGATGTGACCTCTGCCGTTTTTGACGAGCTCGCCAGTCGATGCCGACTCATTTATTAGTCGTCATCACGAGTTGGCCCGTTCGACACTTTTAAGGCGCGGGTCCCGAAGCGCCGTCGGCCTTCAGATGCTGCCACGTGTAGCGGCAAGCCTATCCGCCGTTCGTGGAGCCGCCTTAAGTTCGAGAAGCCGAAGGGTTCGTGAGCCGCCATTGGTGGGGTCGATCAGCCCCGGCTCGCTCAGATCGCCCGTTGTGTCTCCTGGGATTCCGAGCGGCGCTTCAATCGAGGCGAGGCCATAAATGCGGGTCATGATGAGGCGGATCGATTGGACTTCGACTGGCGCTGGTTTCGAAACGCCGCCAGTTATTCGAAGCCCGCCACGCGTTCTTGTCAGCCGCTTCGAATTCACCCTTGCGCCCGGTATATAAAATCCTCAGCCGCGTTGATCTCCACTTCTCTCTTGCTTCTCCCGGTATTCAAAGCTTTCCACAACTCGGAGTTTCCTGTCGCCTTCGCTTCCTTGCCTTCTCCAGACCAGTCGAAAAAAGGTAATTCCTTTCTCGCTTTCATCTTATGGCTGCCCTTAGGATAGGCGGTTCTGGTCAAAGGGCAAGGGATCCTTCGGAGTCCGGGCGGGGTGAGCTCCGGCTAGGGGGATCAGGTTCCCCCGCCGGGAGTCGTTCTCTTCATGATAAGGGAAAGGAGAAACTTTTTCCAGACTTCGCCCGTGATGACATGGTGTCGGCTGCCGTACGGCTTAATGTGCCCCCGGTTGTCCTCCGTACGCCGTCGAGGACCCCTCCTTCGGTGGCCGCAGAGATCCGGGAGAGATATCTCTGCTTCCCATACGAGGTTCGGGTTCCATTTGTCGACGAGCGGGTTTGCCTTCCGAGGGGCAATGAGGTCGGCGTCTACGTCGAGATGTTCCGCCTGGGTCTTCGCTTCCCGCTCCATCCCTTCTTCATCCAGGTCATGGAACATTTCACAGTGTCCCTGTGTCAGTTCGCCCCGTGTTTGATCGCGGGTACTGACGGGCTTCGTAACGCTCTGATGTACCTTTGGTCTGGAGCCGACTCTTCCCCTTCTCTTCCACTTTTACCAGGTCCAGACGGTCGGTCCAGGGTCATGGCTGCTACTCCGAGCTCGCTTGAGGAGGGAATGCCTGATCGGGTTACCCGCTGGTCAGGGGACTGGAACTTGGATTACGTTTTCGTGGTCTTCTTGGGTGAGGCCCAGATTCTAACAAGCTGGGGCAGTTCTGTCCATCCTCGCCCGTCGTTAGTTCTCTCAGATGCCGACCGGGCAGCCGCTGCGCTTCTGTTGGCTCTTCCTTTGGAAATGAAGTCCATCTGGTCTTTGCTGGACGATCTACTCCTGAAGGCCATCTTGTGGTCTCCGGGTAGGTCGCTTTTTCATCCCCGGATCGCCCTGTGACTCATCCTGATTTCGGTCTCCTTTGCAGGGATGGCCGGCCACGAATTCGTCCGTGACGTCGACGAGCTGATCCGTCGTGGAGCCGCTCGGAGCCGAGGTAGTACCTCGGGAAGGGCGCCTCGGAGGACCGTCGAGGAGGAAGCGCGCCGAGCCGAGCCTTCCGTGGGTAAGGTGGTGGCCGCGCCTCCCGCCTCTTCTTCTGGAGATCCCCTTCCGGGGGGCGAGGACGGTGCGAGGCGGAAGCGTTCCCCTCCGGCGCCTTCAGAGCCCCACAGTGGAAAGAAGAGGAAGGAGGACGTGGATCCCTCCGCTCTGGCAGGTTCGGCGCTTCCCGTGGCGACCGCCGGGGATCCTTCGATAGCTTTGCCAGCCACCCCCCTCGCAGCGTCTTCGCCCGTATCACCAGGGGTCGGGGCCTTGTTGGCGAGCGACTTGGCTTCGATTGTCGTCCCTGGGAGTTCGATGTTTGTTGACCGAGCCCTGGCTCAGCAGGTTGCCGAGGTCTCCGTCCCTCCCCGGGACCGCAGCCTCCTCAAGAAGATCCCGGCCGACAAGATGTCGGATTCCTTGGTCTGGATCCTCCAGCAGGTTCGGTTATCTTGCTATCCTCTCTTTCTATTTATCCTCTTCTTAGCCCATGTCTCGTCTTTTCAGGGTTCAGCGCTCGCTGTGGAGTTGCAGTGTCGAGCCGTCCGCTTGAGGGAGATGGAGGAGTCCTCCATGAGGGCTCAGGAGTGGGCCGGGGCGGCCGAGGTGGCCATGATGGAGGCCCAGATGGAGTCTCGGCGCCTCACTCTCCGTGTGGCTGCGTTGGAGGGACAAGTGGGTGACCTCGAGGGAAAGCTGGGGGATGCTCATCAGTCGGCGGAGGAAGCGGCGGAGTCTTTCCGCCTGGAGAGGGAGGAACTTCAGAGGGAGTTGTCTGATCGGCGCCAGGTGGCGCGGCTCGCGGAGGAGGTGGAGAAAGGAGTCGTCGAGACCCTGGGGAAGAAGATCTTCGAGGTTCTCCGGGAGGCCTTCGGTAAGTATGTAGACATCATCGCCCCCGGATCGTCGAAGTCGTCCAGTCTTCCTTCCGGGACTGTGCGGAGCGCGTTCGGGAAGCCCCTCCGCCAATCGGGTCCCCTCGCTCCGAGCAGGGCGAAGTGCCCGAGGATGTGTCCTCTCGAGCCCGGGCCCCCTAAGCCGTCCCTCCTGGCCTTATCCTCAAAATTTTTAAGCATCCGCTTCACTTTGGGCCAGTCTACTTGAAATGGATCCCTGGCCATCTCCTTCAGCCTCGCGGCCAACAATTGCTGGTTGCATGGCCGTTAGCTTGGGTCACCTACTCCGGGTCTTGTGTTAACCAATTTTGCTTTGTCGGTGTCGATCTAGCGTTTGTTTGGTCATTTGTCGCGAGTAGATTGTTTGTAGGGTGTTCCCTTCGCCTTCATCCCCTGTAAATAAGACGCATTTTTGTACTCGGGTTAACTATTATAAACGAAATCGACTTACTTGGATTTCTTGTGTGCTTTGCGTTGTCGCCTTGTTCTTGGCTTGGGAATGGACGAAACCGGCGTTGGGGATTCTCCCCCGACTTATGAGCGCAGGGGTCGGTCAGCGAGGGCAGAGCTCCTCGGCTTAGGACCGGTCGGCGTCCGTGCCTGCTGGGGGAATTGCCCCCAGACTTATGAGCGCTAGATTCGATCGGCGAAGGCAAAGTCCCTCAGCTTAGGACCGGTCGGCGATCGTGCCTGCTGGGGGAATCGCCCCCAGACTTATGAGCTCTGGAGTCGGTCGGCGAGGGCAAAGCTCCTCGGCTTAGGACCGGTCGGCGTCCATACCTGCTGGGGGAATCGCTCCCAGACTTATGAGCACTGGAGTCGGTCGACGAGGGCAAAGCTCCTCGGCTTAGGACCGGTCAGCATCCGCGTCTGCTGGGGGATTCGCCCCCAGACTTATGAGCTCTGGAGTCGGTCGGCGAGGGCAAAGCTCATCGGCTTAGGACCGGTCAGCATCCGCGTCTGCTGGGTGAATTGCCCCCAGACTTATGAGCACTAGAGTCGGTCGGTTGAGGGCAGAGCTCCTCGGCTTAGGGCTGGTCAGCATCCGCGTCTGCTGGGGGAATTGCCCCCAGACTTATGAGTGCTGGAGTCGGTCGGCGAGGGCAAAGCTCCTCTTCCTCCTCCAGTGAGGCGGTGGTCCCCGGCCTTTTGCGTTATTGGCGACATGTCAACTCCGTCAGGATTTTAAGTAAAGACAATAAAAAGAATGCGTTTGTACTCTCATGAGTCCTGTCGGACCGGTACATTTGGAGGAAACGGAAAAAAAGAAATGAAGCTTAAACAGAGGGATGTAAAACTAGATAACTCCCTCATACTAGGCTGCCACCGGGGGGAGAGACGTCGCCTGCTTACTCTATGATGCGGAGGGGGCCTTGGAGGGTGTTGATCTTCTTCCCCTTGTCTGGCTGTGCGGAGGTCCCTTCTCCGTAGGCCGGCTCGTCGGCCTGATTCCTGGCGTGCCCTCGGCTCATCAGCTTCTCAATGTCCTTCTTCAGATGCCAGCAATCTTTCGTGTCATGGCCATCGTCCTTATGGTACTTACAGTACTTCTCCCGGTTCTTCCCGCCTCTTTTAGCCTTCGGTGGGGGACGATCAACTCGCTCTTCCTTCTGTACTTGGGCGAGAATGGCGTCTGGGGTGGTGTCCCTCGCGCCTTCTCCCCGCTGCCTGTTCCTCTGCCTCTTCTCGGTCCGGTACCCTTCGGGGCTAGCTCGTCCGCCGTCACCACGCTTGGTCCCTCGAGCGGTTTTTCCCGCATCCTCGGCCAAGGCCTCCTCGGTCAGCATGAAGCGT
>JAULAV010008633.1:0-10542 GCA_030789695.1 Scilla litardierei
GATATGGATCGTTTCATTAAATGATATGATTTTTTGGCCTTATTTTGTCTTCTCTTACTTTCATATTGCAGATGGCAATCTCCCGGTTCCAACGGATATTTTTGCGTTATTTTTCTAGCTACGGGCTATTTTCGACATTTTCTGGAAAATATGGATTTTTATTTTAAATGATACAATTTTAAGGCCAAATTTTGTCTTCTCTTATTTTTATGTTGAAAATGGCGATCTCCCATTTCCAACGGACATTTTACGGATTTGTTCGGTGTTTCGAGCAATTTTCTAAATTTTATTGAAGGTATGGATATTTATATTAAATGATAAGGGTTTTATGGCCTAATTTTGTCTTCTTATTGTTTTCAGCTGAAGATGACGATCTCCCAACGGACATTTTTGCAGATTTTTCTGAGCTTTGGGATATTTTTTACATTTTAATGAAGATATGAATCTTTTTATTAAATGATATGATTTGTAGCCTAATTTTATCTTCTCTTATTTTTTCAGTTGAACATGGTGATCTCCCGGTTCCAGTGGACATTTTTGCGGATTTTTCTGAGCTCGGAACAATTTCTACATTTTCGAGTATTTATTGATCATTTTATTAACTGATATGATTTTTTGGTCTAATTTTGTCTTCTCTTATTTTTTATTTGAATATGGCAAA
This sequence comes from Scilla litardierei, assembly GCA_030789695.1. Lineage (NCBI taxonomy): Eukaryota > Viridiplantae > Streptophyta > Magnoliopsida > Asparagales > Asparagaceae > Scilla > Scilla litardierei. Next base: position 662 of record JAULAV010008633.1, read on the forward strand.
CTCCCGGTTCTAGCAGATATTTTTGCATATTATTTTGAGCACGTAAATATTTTCTACAGTTTATTGAAGATGTGGTTCCTTTTATTAAACGATATAATTTTTATAAACTAAGTTTGTCTTCTCTTATTTTTCAGTTGAAGATGGTGATATCCCGTTTCCAACGGAATTTTTTGCGGGTTGTTTGATCTCAGGGCTATTTTCTAAATTTTATGGAAAATATTTATCTTTTTAATAAATGATATGATTTTTATATCCTAAGTTTGTTTTCTTTTATTTTTCTGTTGAATATGGCGATCTCCCGGTTGCAAATTTTTTTGAGATCGGGGCTATTTTCTACATTGTTTTGAAGATATAAATCTTTATATTAAATGATATGATTTTTGTAGCCTAATTTTGTCTTCTCTTATTTTTTTAGATAAAGATGTTGATCTCCTGGTTACAACGGACATTTTTTCGTTTTTTAGCTCAGAGCTATTTTCTCTTATTTTTTGGCCAAATTTTGTTTTCTCTTATTTTTCTGCTAAAGATGGCGATCTCCTGGTTCCAACGGACATTTTTGCGGATTATTCTGACCTCGTGGCTATTTTCTTAATTTTCTAGACGGTATGGATCTTTTATTAAATGATTTTATTTTGGCCTAATGTTGTCTTCTCTTATATTCCAGTTGAAGATGGCAATCTCTCGGTTCCAACGGACATTTTTGCGGATTTTTCTGAGTTCCGAGCTATTTTCCACTTTTTGGAAGATATGTATCATTTTTTAAATGATATGATATTTTGGCCTAAATTTGTCTTCTCTTATTTTTCAGTTGAAGATGGGGATCTCCCGGTTCCAACGGACATTTTTGCAGATTTTTCTGAGCTCAGTGTTATTTTGTACACTTTCTGGAATATAAGAAGCTTTATATTAAATGATGTGATTTTTATAGCCTAATTTTGTCTTCTCATATTTTCAGTTGAAGATGGTGATATCCCAAGTCCAACGGACATTTTTGCGGATTTTTCTGAGCTCCAGGCTATTTTCTATATTTTATTAAAGATATGGATCTCTTTATTAGATGACAAGATTTTTGAAGCCTAATTTATGTTCACATATTTTTTAGTTGAATATGGTGATCTACCAGTTGCAACATACATTTTTAAAGGTTTTTCTTAGCTCGGTGTGTTTTTTATTTTTTTGGAAGATATGAATCTTTTTATTAAATGATATGAAATTTTGGCCTAATTTTGTCTTCTCTTTTTTCAGTTGAATATTGTGATCTCCTGGTTCCAACGGATATTTATGCTGATTTATCTGAGCTCGGTGTTATTTTCTACATTTTATGGCAAATAAATGACATTTTTTCGGATTTTTCCGAGCTCCAAGCTATTTTCTACATTTTCTGTACGATATGAATTTTTATTTTAAATGATTTGGTTTTTATAACCTAAATTTATCTTTAATTATTCAGTTAAAGATGGCGATCTCGCAGTTCCAACGGACATTTTTGTCGATTTGTTGGGGCTATTTTCTACATTTTCTGGGAAGTTATGGATCTTTTTATTAATGATATGATTTTTTGATCTAATTTTTTCTTCTCTTATTTTTTCAGTTGAAGATGGCGATCTTCCGGTTTCACCGAACATTTTTGCGGATTTTTCTGAGCTCCTGGCTGTTTTCTAAATTTTCGAGAAGTTATGGATCTTTTTATTAAATGATATGATTTTTATAGCCTAATATTGTGTTATCTTATTTTTCACTGAAATATGGCGATCTCCCAATTCAAATGGACATTTTTGCGGTTTTTTGAGCTTGGTGCTATTTTCTACATTTTATGATAGATATAGATCTTTTTATAAAATAATATGAATTTTATAGCCTACGTTTGTATTCTCTTATTTTTTTTAGTTGAAGATGGCGGTCTTCTAATTTCAACAGACATTTTCGCAGATTTTCCTTTTTTCTACACTTTGTGTAAGATATGTATCTTTGTATGAAATGATACGATTTTTGGCCTAATTTTGTCTTCTCTTTTTTAATTTGAGGATGGTGATCTCCCAGTCTCAATGGACATTTGCCTGTTTTTTTGAACTCCGATCTATTTATTAGATTTTTTGGATAATATGAATCTTAATATTAAATGATATGATTTTTATAACCTACTTTATCTTCTCTTATTTTTTCAGTTAAAGATGGTGATCTCCCAGTTCTAAGGGACATTTTTGCGGATTTTTCTGAGCTCGGGGCTATTTTTCTACATTTTCGAGAAGGCATGGATTTTTACTAAATGATATGATTTTTGGCCTAATTTTATTTTCTTTTATTTTTTAGTTGAAGATAGCGATCTCCCGTTTCTAACGGACATTTAGCGTATTATTCTGACCTGGGACTATTTTCTAAATTTTTCTAGAAGGAATGGTTCTCTTTATTAAATGATATGGTTTTTGGCATAATTTTGTCTTATATTATTTTTCAGTTGAAGATAGCAATCTTTCGGTTCCAACAGACATTTTGTGGATTTTTATACGCTCGGTGCTATTTTCTACATTTTTATAAATGATATGATTTTTATAGCCTACGTTTGTCTTCTCTTATTCTTTTCATTTTTTGTTGAAGATGGCGATCTCTCAGTTCCAATGGACATTTTTTGCGGATTTTTCTTAGATTGAGTCTTTTTTTCTAGATTTTCTAAAATATATGGATCTTTTTATGAAATGATATGTTTTTTTGGCCTAATTTTGTCTTGTTTATTTTTCAGATGAAGATGACGTTCTTCCGGTTCCAACGAACATTTTTGGGGATTTTTCTAAGCTCAGTGCTATTTTCTACATTTTTGAAAGATATGAATCTTTACATTAAATGATAGGATTTTTATAGCCTAATTTTGTCTTCTCTTATTTTTCGGTTGAAGATAGCGATCTCCCGGTTCTAACGAACATTTTGGCGGATTTGTTTGAGCTCGGTGCTATTTTCTACATTTTATGGAAATACAGAAATTTTTATTAAATGATATGCTTTTTATAGGCTACATTTGTCTTCTCTTATTATTTCAGTTGAAGATGGCGATCTCTTGGTTCCAACGGAAATTTTTGCGGATTTTTCTGAGCTATGGGCTATTTCTACATATTCCGGAAGATATGAAAATGATATGATTTTTATGGTCTAATTTTGTCTTCTCTTATTTTTCAGGTTAAGATGGCGATTTACCTGTTCTAACAGACATTTTGCATATTATTCTGACCTCGTGTCTATTTTCTAAATTTTTTGGAATATATATCTTTTTATTTAATGATATGATTTTTGGCATAATTTTTTCTTCTCTTGTTTTTCGTTGATGGCGATCTCCCTGTTCTAACAAACATTTTGGCTGATTTTTATGAGCTTGGTGCTATTTTCTATATTTTATAAAAGACAAGGATCTGTTTAATAAATGATATGATTTTTATAGCTTACATTTGTCTTCTCTTATTTTTTTAGTTGAAGATGGTGATCTACCCATTCCAACAGACATTTTTGCAATTTTTTCTTAGCTTGGGACAATTTTTCTAACTTTTCTGGAAGATATGAATATTTTAATTAAATGCTATGAATTTTGGCCTAATTTTGTCTACTCTTTTTTCAATTGAAGATGGCGATCTCTTGGTTCCAATTTACATTGTGCGGTTTTTGAGCTCCAGGCTATTTTCTACATTATCTATAAGATATGGATATTTATATTTCGTGATATGATTTTTATAGCTTAATTTTGTCTTCTCTTGTTTTTCATCTGAAGATGGCGATCTCCAGGTTCCAACAGACATTTTTGCGGATTTTTCTGAGCTCGGTGCTATTTTTCTACATTTTCGGGAAGTTAAGGATCTTTTTATTAAATGATATTATTTTTTGGCCAAATTTGGTCTTCTCTTATTTTTTAGCTGGATATGGTGATCCTCGATTCCAATGGACATTTTTTGCAGAATATTCTGACCTCGGGGCTATTTTATTAATTTTTTGGAAGATATGGATCTTTTTATTAAATGATTTGATTTTGGCCTAATTTTGTCGTCTCTTATTTTTAAGTTGAAGATGGCGATCTCCCAATTCCAACTGATATTTTTTGCAGATTTTTCTGAACTCGGTGCTATTTTCTATATTTTATGGAAGACATGTTTCTTTTTATTAAATGAGATGATTTTTATTGCCTACATTTTTCTTCTCTTATTTTTTTCAGATGAAGATGGCGATCTACCGATTCCAACGGACATTTTTGCAAATTTTTCTTTGCTTGGGATTATTTTCTACATTTTCTGGAAGATATGAATCTTTTTATTAAATGATATAATTTTTGGCTTAATTTTGTCTTCTCTTATTTTTCAGTTGAATATTGCGATCTCCTGATTCCAACGAATATTAGTGTAGATTTTTCCGAGCTCGATGCTATTTTCTACATTTTGTGGCAGATATGTTTACTTTTATTAAATGATATGACTTTTGACTACTTTTTGTCTTCTTTTATTTGTTAGTTGAAGATGGCGATCTCCCTGTTCCAGTGGATATTTTTTTCGGATTTTTCTGAGCCTCGAGCTATTTTCTACATTTTCTGTATGATATGAATCTTTATTAAATGATATGATTTTTATAAACTAATTTTGTCTTCTCTTATTATTCAGCTGAAGATGGCGATCTCCCGGTTCCAATGGACAATTTTGTCGATTTTTCTAAGCTCGGAGCTATTTTTTACATTTTCGGGAAGTTATAGATCTTTTAATTATATAATATGATTTTTGACCTAGTTATTTCTTCTCTTATTTTTTCGTTGAAGATGGCGATCTCCCGGTTTCAACGAATATTTTTGTGGATTTTTCTGAGCTCTGGGAATAATTTCTAAATTTTCGAAAAGTTATGTATCTTTTTATTAAATGATATGATTTTTATAACCTAATTTGGTCTTCTCTTTTTTTTCTGTTGAAGATGGCGATCTCCCGGTTCCCACGGAGTTTTTTGCGTATTGTTTAAGCTTGGTGATATTTTCTACATATTAGTGAAGATATAAAACTTTTTATTAAATAATATGATTTTATAGCCTACGTTTGTATTCTCTTATTTTTTTTCAGTTGAAGATGGTGGTCTCTCGGTTCCAACAAACATTTTCGCGTAATTTTGTTTGCTTCAGACTATTTTTCTATTTTCTAGAAGATATGTATATTTTTAATGATATGCTTTTTTGGCTTAATTTTGTCTTCTCTCTTTTTAATTTGAAGATGGCAATCTCACGGTTCTGCTGGACATTTGTGCGGATTTTTTGAGCTTCAGGCTATTTTCTATATTTTGTACTATATGAATCTTTATATTAAATGAAATGATTTTACAACCTTATTTTGTAATCACTTATTTTTTAGTTGAAGATGACGATCTCCCGGTTCCAAGGGACATTTTTGCGGATTTTTTGAGCTCGGTCTATTTTTCCACATTTTCAAGAAATTATGGATCTTTTTATTAAATGATATGATTTTTGGCCTACTTTTGTCTTTTTTATTTTTGGTTGTAGATACCGATCTCCCGTTTCTAATAGAAATTTTGCGTATTATTCTGACCTCGGGACCATTTTCTAAATTTTTTCGAAGATATGACTCTTTTTATTAAATGATATGATTTTGACTAATTTTTTTTCTCTTATTTTTCAGTTGAAGATGGCGATCTCCCTGTTCCAACAGATATTTTTACGAAATTTTATAAGCTCGGTGGTATTTTCTACCTTTTATAAATGATATAATTTTTATTGCCTAAGTTTGTCTTCTCTTATTTTTTCGGTTCCAATGGACAGTTTTACTGATTTTTCTTAGCTTGAGTCTATTTTCCTATATTTTGTGAAAGATATGGATCTTTTTATGAAATGATAGAATTTTTGGCCTAATTTTGTCTTCTCCAATTTTCAAATGAAGATGACGATCTCCTGGTTCCAACGAATAGTTTGCTGATTTTTTGAGCTCCGGAATATTTTCTACTTTTTCTGTAAGAAATAAGTCTTTATATTAAATGATATGATTTTATAGCCTAATTTTGTCTTCTCTTATTTTTTAGTTGAATATGGCGATCTCCCGGTTCCAATGGAATTTTTTGCTGATTTTTCTAAGCTCGGTGCTATTTTCAAAATTTTATGGAAATATAGAACTTTTTATTAAATCAAATGATTTTTATAGTCTACATTTGTCTTCTTTTATTTTTTAATTGAAGAGGTGATCTCTCGTTCCAACGGAAATTTTTGCGGATTTTTCTGAGTTCCAGGCTATTTTCTACATATTCTGGAAGATATGGATTTTCATATTAAATGATATGATTTTTATGGTCTAATTTTGTCTTCGCTTATTTTTAAGTTGAAGATGACGATCTCTCGGTTTCCACTGGACATATTTATGTATTATTCTGACATCGGGGCTATTTTCTAAATATTCTGGAATATATGTATCTTTTATTAAATGATACTATTTTTGGCCTAATTTTGTCTTCTTTTATTTTTTCTGTTGAAGAAGGCGATCTCCCGGTTCCAACGGACATTTTTGCGGATTTTTATGAGTTCGGTGCTAGTTTCAATATTTTATGATAGATAGTATTTTTTAGACAACATTTGTCTTCTCTTATATTTTTCACTTGGAGATGGCGATCTACCCATTCCAACAGACATTTTTGTGGATATTTCTTAGCTTGGGACTATTTTTCTATCTTTTCTGGAAGATTTGGATATTTTAATTAAATGATATGTTTTTGGCCCAATTTTGTCTTCTTTTTTCAATTGAAGTTGGCGATCTCCCGGTTCTAAGTTACATTTGTGTGGATTTTTATGAGCTTTGGCTATTTTCTACATTATCTATAAGATATGGATATTTATATTAAATGATATGATTTTTATAACATACTTTTGTCTTCTCTTATTTTTCAGCTGAAGATGGCGATCTCCCGGGTCTAACGGACATTTTTACGAATTTTTCTGAGCTCGAGGCTATTTCAACATTTTTGGGAACTTATGGATTTTTTTATTAAATGATATGATTTTTTGGCCAAATTTTGTTATCTCTTATTTTTAGCTGAAGATGGCGATCTCACGGTTCCAACGGACATTTTTGCAGGATATTTTGACCTCGAGGCTATTTTCTAAATTTTCTAGACGATATGGATCTTTTTTAAATGATTTTAATTTGGCCTAATTTTGTCTTCTCTTATTTTTCAGTTAAAGATTACGATCTCTCGGTTTCAACTGATATTTTTGCAGATTTTTCTAAGCTTTGTGTTATTTTTAACATTTTAAGGAAGATATGTATGTTTTTATTAAATGAGATGATTTTTTGTAGCATACATTTTTCTTCTCTTATTTTTTCAGGTGAAGATGTCGATCTACTAGTTCCAACTGACATTTTTGCGAACATTTCTTTGCTTGGGCTACATTTTCTGTATGATATGTATTTTTATGAAATGATATGATTTTTTGGCCTAATTTTTTCTTCTCTATTTTTCAATTAAAGATGGCGATCCCCCGGTTCCAACGGAGATTTTTATGGATTTTTCAGAGCTCCGGGCTATTTTCTATATTTTATGAAAGGTATGAATTTTTTTATTAAATGATAAGATTTTTTAGCCCAATTTTTTGTTATGGTTTTTCAGTTGAAGATGGCGATCTACCGGTTCCAATTGACATTTTTACGGATTTTTCAGGGCTCCGGGAAATTTTCTATATTTTATGAAAGATATGATCTTTTTATTGAAGAAGGATATAATTTTTTGGCCTAAATTTGCCGTCTCTTATTTTTAATTGAAGATGGCGAGCTTCGGTTCCAACGGACAATTTTTTCGGATTTTTCCAAGCTTCGAGCTATTTTCTACATTTTATTGAAAATATGGCTCTTTTTATTAAATGATATTAGTTTTATAGCCTTAGTTAGTCTTGTCTTATTTTTCAGTTGAAGATGGCGAACTCCCAGTTCCAATGGATATTTTTGCGCATTCATCTGAGCTGGGGCTATTTTCTATATTTTATGGAAGATATGGATTTTTAATTAAATGCTATGATTTTATAGCCTAACATCTTCTATTATTTTTCAGTTGAAGAAGGCGATCTCCTGTTTCAAATGGACATTTTTACGGATTTTTTGAGGATGGGACTATTTTATACAGTTAATTGAGTTATTGATCTTTTTATATAATTATGATTTCATAGCATAAGTTTGTCTTCGCTTATTTTTTAGTAGAACATGGCGATCTCTCAGTTCCAACGGATATTTTTGTGATTTTTCTGACATCGTGCCTATTTTCTATGTTTTCGGGAAGATGTGGATCTTTTTATTAAATGATATGATTTTAGGCCTAATTTTGTCTTCTCTTATTTTTTTCGTTGAATATGGCAATCTCCCGGTTCCATTTTTGCGAATTTTTCTTAACTCCGAGCAATTTTCTACATTTTCTGTAAGACATGAATATTTATACTAAATGAGATAAATTTTATAGCCTTATTTTGCCTTCTCTTATTTTTCTGTTGAAGATGGCAATCTCTCGGTTCCAATGGACATTTTTACGTATTTTTTTGAGATCTATGCTATTTTCTAAATTTTCTAAAATATATGGATCATTTTATTAAATGATTTGATTTTTTGGCCTTATTTTGTCTTCTCTTATTTTTCTGTTAAACTTCCGGTTCCAATTGACAAATCTGTGAATTTTTTTGAAACCTGGGCTATTTCCTAAAGTTTATTGAACATATGTAACTTTTTATTAAATGATATGGTTTTTAACGCCCAATTTTGTCTTCTTTTATTTATTTTTATTTGAAAATGTCGATCTCTTGGTTCCAACAGTAATTTTTACGGATTTTTCTGAACTCCGAGTTATTTTCTACATTTTTGTAAGATATGAATCTCTATATTAAATGATATAATTTTTATGGCCTAATTTTGTCATTTCTTATTTTTCAGTTGAAGATGGCGATCTTGAGGTTCCAACTGACATTTTTGCGTATTATTCTGTCTTCAGGGCTATTTTCTAAATCTTCTGGAATATATGTATCTTTTTGTTAAATGATATGATTTTTGACCTAATTTTGTATTCTCTTATTTTTTTAGTTGAAGATGGCGATCTCCCGTTTCCAACGGATATTTTTTGCGGATTTTTCTGAGCTCAGTGCTATTTTCTATAATGAAAGATAAGGATCTTTTTATTAAGATATGATTTTTATAGCATACATTTGTCATCTCTTATTTTTTAGTTGAAAATGTCGATCTCCCGGTTCCAACAGAAATTTTTACGGATTTTTTGAACTCCGAGTTATTTTCTACATTTTCTGTAAGATATGAATCTTTTATAAATGATATAGCTTTTACGGCCTAATTTTACCTTCTCTTATTTTTCAGATGAAGATGGCGATCTCCCGGTTCAAGGGACATGTTTGCGGATTTTTCTGAGATTGGGGCTATTTTTCTTCATTTTCGAGAAGTTATGGATCTTTTTATTAAATGATATGATTGTTGGCCTAACTTTGTCTTCTTTATTTTTCAGTTGAAGATAGTGATTTCTAGTTTCTAACGGACATTTTACGTATTATTTAGACCTCGAGACTATTTTCTAAATTTTCTTGAAGATATGGATCTTTTTATTAAATGATATGATTTTTGGCTTAATTTTGTCTTTTCTAATTTTTCTGTCGATCTCCATGTTCCTACGTATATTTTTGCGGATATTTATAAGCTCTATGCTATTTTCTACATTTTTATAAATGACACGATTTTAAAGTATACGTTTGTCTTCTCTTTTTTTCAGTTTTTCAGTTGAAGATGGCGATCTCCCTGTTCCAATGGAAATTTTTGCGGATTTTTCTTAGCTTGAGTCTGTTTTTCTACATTTTCTGAAAGTTATGGATCTTTTGATGGAATGATATGATT
>JAULAV010008634.1:0-93961 GCA_030789695.1 Scilla litardierei
ATCTTCTATTTTCAGTTGAAGATAGCGATCTCCCGTTTCTATGGACATTTTGCATATTATTCTGACCAATGGACTATTTTCTAAATTTTTTGAAAGATATGGATCTTTTTATTAAATGATATGATTTTTGGACTAATTTTGTCTTTTCTTATTTTTCAGTTGAAGAAGGGATCTCCATGTTCCAAAGGTTATTTTTGAGGATTTTATAATTTTGGTGCTATTTTCTACATTTAAATAAATGATATATTTTTAGCCCACGTTTGTCTTCTCTCATTTTTTAGTTGAAGATGGCGATCTCCGGTTACAATGGACATTTTTGTGGATTTTCCTTAGCTTGAGTTTGTTTACATTTTGAGAAAGATATGGATCTTTTTATGAAATAATATGATTTTTGGCCATATTTTATCTTCTCTATTTTTCAAATGAAGATGACGATCTCCCGGTTCCAACAAACATATTTGCAGAATTTTCTGAGCCCTGGGATATTTCTACATTTTCTGCAAGATATGAATCTTGCTTTTAAATGATATGATTTTTATAGCCTAATTTTGTCTGCTCTTATTTTTTTCAGTCGAAGATGTCGACCTCCCAGTTCCAACGAACATTTTAATGGATTTTTTGAGATCAATGCTATTTTCTACAATTTATGAAAGATATAAATTTTTTTTATTAAATGATATGATTTTTATAGCCTACGTTTGTCTTCTCTTCTTTTTAGTTGAAGATGGTGATCTATCGGTTACAACATAATTTTTTGCAAATTTTTCTAAGCTCCAGGCTATTTTCTACATATTCGGAAGATAAGGATCTTTATATTAAATGATATGATTTTTTATGCTCTAATATTTATCTTCTTCTAATTTTTTAGTTGATGATGGCAATCTCCCAGTTTCGATGGACATTTTTGCGTATTATTCTTACCTCGGGGCTATTTTCTAAATTTTCTGGAATATTTGTATCTTTTTATTAAATGATATGATTTTTGGCCAAATTTTGTCTTTTCTTATTTTTAGTTGAAGATGGCGATCTCCCAGTTTCAACGAATATTTTTGCTGATTTTTATGGGCTTGGTGTTATTTTCTATATTTTATGAAAGATAAGATATTTTTATTAAATGATACAAATTTTATAGCCTAAATTTCTCCTCTTATTTTTCTGTTGAAGATGGCGATCTTTCTGTACCAACAGACATTTTTGCGTATTTTTCTTAGCTTGGGTCGTTTTTTCTACCTTTTTGGAAGATATGTATATTTTAATTCAATGAAATGATTTTTTGGCCCAATTTTATCTTCTCTTTTTTAGTTGAAGATGGCGATCTCCCAGTTCCAATTTACATGTGGTGCGCATTTTTTGTGCTCATGGCTATTTTCAATATTATCTATAAGATATGTATCTTATATTAAATGATATGATTTTTATAGCATAATTTTGTCTTCTCTTATTTTTCAGCTGAAGATTACGATCTCCCGGTTCCACGTGACATTTTTTCAGATTTTTATGATTTGGGGTTATTTTTAACATTTTTGGGAAGTTATGGATCTTTTTATTAAATGATATGATTTTTTGGCCAAAATTTGTCTTCCTTATTTTTAAGCCAAAGATGGCGATCTCTCGGTTCCAACAGAAATTTTTTCAGATTATTCTGACCCTTGGGCAATTTTATAAATTTTCTGGAAGATATGCATCGTTTTAAATGATTTGATTTTTGGCCTAATTTTTCCTTCTCTTATTTTTTAGTTGAAGATGGCGATCTCCCGATTCCAACGGATATTTTTGCGGATTTTTCTAAGCTCGGTGCTATTTTATATATTTAATGGAAGTTATGTATCTTTTTATTAAATCAGATGATTTTTATAGCCTATATTTTTCTTCTCTTATTTTTAGGTGAAGATGTCGATCTACCAGTTCCAACGGACATTTTTGCAGACTTTTCTTTGCTTGGGACTATTTTTCTACATTTTTTGTAGGATATGTATTTTTTATTAAATGAAATGATTTTTTGGCCAAATTTTGTCTTCTCAATGTCGATCTCCCTGTTCCAACGAACATTTTTACGGATTTTTCAGAGCTCCGTGCTATTTTCTATATTTTATGATAGATTTGAATCTTTTTACTAAAGGATATGATTTTAGGCCTAATTTTGTCTTCTCTTATTTTTTTTCAATTGAAGATGAAGATCTCCCGATTCCAATGGACATTTTTGTGGATTTTTCTTAGTTTTGAGCTATTTTCTACATTTTATGGAACATATGGCTCTTTTTATTAAATGATATGATTTTTATAGCCTAAGTTTGTCTTGTTTTACTTTTCAGTTGAAGATGACGATCTTCTGGTTCCAATGGACATTTTTTCTATTTTTCTGAGCTTGTGGCTGTTTTTATACATTTTTGAGAAGTTATGGATCTTTTTATTAAATGATTTGATTTTGACCTATTTTTTTCTTTTCTTATTTTTTCAGTTGAATATGTCGACCTCCACGTTTCAACAAACATTTTTGCAGATTTTTCTGAGCTCCGGGCTGTTTTCTATATTTTCATAAAGTCATGGATCTTTTATTAAATGATATGATTTTTGTAGCACAATGTCGTTTTTCTCTTATTTTTTAGTTGAAGATGGTGATCTGTCGGTTCTAACAGACATTTTTACGTATTTTTTTGAGCTTGGTGCTATTTTCTATATTTTATGAAAGCTACAGAACTTTTTATTAAATAATATAATTTTTATAGCCTACGTTTGTATTTTGAAAGCTTGAGACCATTTTTCTACATTTTCTGGAAGATATGTATCTTTTTATGAAATGATATGATTTTTTTCCTAATTTTGTCTTGTCTTTTTTACTTTGAAGATGGTGATCTCCCGGTTCCAATGGACAATTGTGTGGGGTTTTTTGAGCTCCGGGCTATTTTCTTTATGTTTTGTATAAGATGAATCTTCATATTAAATAATTTGATTTTTATAACCTAATTTTGTCATCTCTTATTTTTCAGTTGAAGATAGCGATCTCCCAGTTCCAAGGGACATTATTGCAAATTTTTTAAGTTCGGGGCTATTCTTCTACATTTTCGAGAAGTTATGAATCTTTTTAATAAATGATATAATTTTTGGGCCTAATTTTGTCTTCTTTTATTTTTCAGTTGAAGATAGCGATCTCCCGTTTCTAACGGACATTTTGCGTATTATTTTAACATGTGGACTATTTTCTAATTTTTTTTGGAATATATTGATCTTTTTATTAAAAGATATGATGTTTGGCCTAATTTTGTCTTCTCTTATTTTTCAGTTGAAGATGGCGATCTCCCTGTTCTAACGGATATTTTTGTGGATTTTTATAAGCTCGGTGCTATTTTCTACATTATTATAAATGATATATTTTAATAGCCTATGTTTGTCTTCCCTTATTTTTTTCAATTGAAGATGGCGATCTCCCAGTTCCAATGGACATTTTGCAGATTTTTCTTAGCTTGAGTCTTTATTTCTACATTTTCTGAAAGATACGGATCTTTTTATGAAATAAAATGAATTTTGGCCTAATTTTGTCTTCTCTATTTTTCAGTTGAAGATGACGTTCTCCCGGTGCCAACAAACATTTTTGCGGAATTTTTCGAGCTCGGTATATTTTGTACATTTTCTGTAAGATCTGAATCTTTATATTAAACGATATGATTTTTATAGCCTAATTTGTCTTCTCTTATTCTTTTTCTGTTGAAGATGGCGATCTCCCATTTCCAACGTACATTTTTACGGATTTTTTTGAGCTCGGTGCTATTTTCTACATTTTATGGAAGATATAAATCTTTTTATTAAATGATATGAGTTTTATAGCCTACGTTTGTCTTCTCTTGTTTTTTAAGTTGAGATGGTGATTTCTCGGTTTCAACGGAATTTTTTGCGGATTTTTCTAAGCTCCAGGTTATTTTCTACATATTCTAGAAGGTATTGATCTTTATATTAAATGATATGATTTTATGGTCTAATTTTGTCTTCTTTTATTTTTTAGTTGATGATGGCAATCTCCCAGTTCCAAAGGACATTTTTGCGTAGTATTCTGACCTCGGGGCTATTTTCTAAATTTTCTGGAATATGTGTATCTTTTATTAAATGATATGATTTTGACCTAATTTTGTCTTCTCTTATTTTCAGTTGAAGATGGCGATCTCCCGTTTCCAACGGACATTTTTTGCCAATTTTAATGAGCTCGGTGCTATTTTCTATATTTTATGAAAGATATGGATTATAGCCCACATTTCTTTTCTCTTATTTTTAGTTGAAGATGGTGATCTTCCGGTCCAACGGACATTTTTGCGTATATTTCTTTACTTAGGACTATTTTTCTACCTTTTCTGGAAGTTGTGGATATTTTAATTAAATGATATGATTTTTTGGCCCAATTTTGTCTTCTCTTTTTTCAGTTGAAGATGGCGATCTTCCGGTTCCAACGGACAGTTTTTGCGGATTTTTCAGAGCTCGGGACTATTTTCTACATTTTTGGAAAGTTATGTATCTTTTATTAAATGATCTGCTTTTTAAACCTAATTTTGTCTTCTCTTATTTTTCTGTCGAAGATGGTGAACTACCGGTTCTAACTGACATTTTTTGCAGATTTATTTGACCTCGTTGATATTTTCTAAATTTTCTGGAAGATAATTGATATTCTTATTAAATGATATGATTTTTGGTCTAATTTTGTATTGTCTTATTTTTCAGTCGAAAATGTCGACCTTCCGGTTCCAACGGACATTTTTGCTTATTTTTCTAAGCTTGGCGCTATTTTATAAATTTTATCGAAGATATGTTTCTTTTTATTAATTGATGTGCTTGTTATTAATCGAAGATATGTTCCTACGTTTGTCTTTTCTTATTTTTTTAGTTGAAGATGGCGATCTACCGGTTTCAACGGACATTTTTGCTAAATTTTCTTAGTTTGGGACAATTTTTCTACATTTTCTGGAAGATCTGGACCTTTTTATTAAATGTTATGATTATTTGGCCTAATTTTGCCTTCTCTTTTTTTAGTTGAAGATGGCGATCTCCGGGTTCCAACTGACATTTGAGCGGATTTTTCTGAGCTCAGTTCTATTTTCCACATTTTCTATAAGATATGGACCTTTTTATTAAATCCTATGTGTTTTATAGCCTAATTTTGTCTTCTCTTTTTTCAATTGATAATGGCCATCTCCTGGTTCAAACAGACATTTTTGCGGATTTTCTGAGCTCATGGCTATTTTTCTACTTTTTATGCAAGATATGCATCATTTTATTAATGCTATGATTTTTTGGCCTAATTTTGTCTTCTCTTATTTTTTTAGTTGATGATGGCAATCTCCCAGTTTCGACAAACATTTTAGCAATTTTTTTAACCTCGAGGCTATTTTCTACATTTTCTGGAAGATAAGGATCTTTTAATTAAATCATTTGATTTTGGCCTATTTTTTTCTTTTCTTATGTTTCAGATGAAGATGGCGATCTCCCGGTTCCAACGGACATTTTTGTGGAAATTCTGAGGTACATGCAATTTTCTACATTTTCTGTAAGATATGAATATTTATATTAAATGGTTTGATTATTGTAGCCTAATTTTGTCTATTTCAGTTTAAGATGGTGATCTCTCGGTTCAAACGGACATTTTTACGGATTTTACTTAGCGTGGAGCTATTTTCTGTATTTCTGGAAGATATGGATCATTTTATTAAATGATATGATTTTTGGCATAATTTTGACTTATAGTATTTTAGTTGAAGATGGCGATCTCTCTATTCCAACTTACATTTTTGCCGATTTTTCTGAGCTCGGTGCTATTTTCTACAAGATATGGATCTTTTATTAAATGATATCATTTTGGCCTAATTTTGTGTTCTCTTATTTTTCAGTTGAAGATGGCGATCTCCCTGTTGCAATAGGAATTTTTTGCAGATTTTTCTATGCTTGGAGCTATTTTCTACATTTTATTGAAGATAAAGATATTTTTATTAAATGATATGATTTTTTGGCCTAATGTTGACTTCTCTTATTTTTTCAGTTGAAGATGGCGATTTCCCGGTTCCAACAGATCTTTTTGCGGATTTTTCTGAGTTCGCAACTATATTTCTACATTTTCTGAAAGTTGTGTATCTTTTTATTAAATGATGTGATTTTGGCCTGATTTTGTCTTCTCATATTTTTTTGTTGAAGATGGCAATCGTTCCAATGGATATTTTTAAAGATTATTCTGACTTCGGGACTATATTTTAATTTTCTGAAAGATATGTATCTTTTTATTAATTAATATAATTTTTGACCTAATTTTGTCTTCTCTTATTTTTCAATTGAATATGGCGATTTGCCGATTCCAACAGACATGTTTGCAGATTATTCGAAACTATGGGCTATTTTCTAAATTTTCTAAATGAAATGCATCTTTTTGCCTAATTTTGTCTTCACTTATTTTTCAGTTGAAGTTGGCGATTTGTCGGTTCCAACAGACATTTTTGCGGTTTTTTCGAAGATCGATGTTATTTTCTACATTTTATGAAAGATATGCATCTTTTTATTAATGCCATGATTTTTAAATCCTAGTTTGTCTTCTCTTAATTTTTCAGTTGAATATGTCTATCTACCGGTTCCAACGGACATTTTACTGATTTTTCCTTGCAAGTGGCTATTTTTCTACATTTTATGGAAGATATGGATCATTTTATTAAAAGATATGATTTTTTCGCCTAATTTTGTCTTCTCTTATTTTTTTTCAGTTTAAGATGGGTTCTCCCAGTTCCAACAGACATTTTTGTAGATTTTTTGACCTATAATTTATTTTCTACATTTTCTGAAAGATTGGATCTGTTTAAGAAATAATATGATTTTTAGCCTAATTTTATCTTCTCATATTTAACAGATGAAGATAGCGTTCTCCTGGTTCCAACAGATATTTTTGCAGTTATTTTTCTACATTTTATGGAAGATACGAATCATTTTATTAAATGATAATTTTTTTTGCTTAATTTTGTCTTCTCTTATTTTTTCAGTTGAGGATGACGATTTTCCGGTTCCAACAGAAATTTTTGTGGGGTATTTCGAAGCTATGTGTTATTTTTACATTTTATGGAAGATATGGATTTTTTAATAAATGATATGATTTTTATATCATACGTTTTTCTTCGCTTATTTTTTCAGTTGGATATTGCGATCTACCGATTCCAGCAGAAATTTTTTCTGATTTTTGGTAGCTTGGGGCCATTTTTCTTCATTTTAGGGAAGCTATGAATCATTTTATTAAATGATATGATTTTTGGCCTAATTTTATCTTCTCTAATTTTTCAGTAGAAGATGGTGATCTCTCAATTCCACCTGACATTTTTTGCAGATTTTTTTGACCTCGGAGCTATTTTCTACTCTTTATGGAATATTTGGATATTTTTAAATGATATGCTTTTTTATATCCTACGTTTGTCTTCTCTTACTTTTTCAGTTGAAGATGATGATCTACCGGTTTCAATGGACATTTTTACTGATTTTTCTTAACTTGGGGCTATTTTTCAACATTTTCTGAAAGATATGAACCTTTTCATTAAATAATTTGATTTTTGGCCAAAGTTTGTCTTCTTTTTTTTAAATGGCGATCTCCCATTTTCAATGGACATTTGTGCGGATTTTTCTGAGATCAGTGCTATTTTCTACATTTTTGTAATATATGGATTTTTATATTAAATGATATGAATTTTATAGCTTAATTTATCTAATCTTAATTTTCAGTTGAATATGGCGATTTACAGGTTTCAACGGATATTTTTGCGGATTTTTCTGAGCTTGGGGCTATTTTTCTACATTTTCGGGATGATATGAATCTTTTAGTTAGATGATTTGATTTTTGGCCTAATTTTGCCTTCTCTTATTTTTCAACCGAACATGGCAATCTTTCGGTTCCAACTGATATTTTTACGGAATTTTTTAAGCTCGATGTTATTTTCTACATTTTATGGGAGATATGTATCTTTTTATTAACTGAGATGATTTTTATAGCATATATTTTTTCTCTTATATTTTTTGGTGAAGACGTCGATCTACCGATTCCAACGGAAATTTT
The DNA here is from genome assembly GCA_030789695.1 of Scilla litardierei. Taxonomy (NCBI): domain Eukaryota; kingdom Viridiplantae; phylum Streptophyta; class Magnoliopsida; order Asparagales; family Asparagaceae; genus Scilla; species Scilla litardierei. The sequence goes on from JAULAV010008634.1 coordinate 8,057, forward strand.
TGCGGACTTTTCTTTCCTTAAGATTATTTTCTACATTTTCTGTAAGATAGATATTTTTTATTAAATGATATGACTTTTGGCCAAATTTTGTCTTCTCTTTTTTTAAGTTGAAGATGGCGATGTCTCGGTTCCAACGGACATTTTTAGGGATTTTTCAGAGCTCCGGGCTATTTTCTATATGTTATGAAAGATATGAATCTGTTTAATTAAAAGATATGATTTTTAGCCTAATTTTATCTTCTCTTATTTTTCAGTTCAAGATGGCGATCTCTCTGTTCCAACATATATTTTTGCGGATTTTTCTGAGCTTCGAGCTATTTTCTACATTTTATGGAACATATATCTCCTTTTATTTTTCTGAGCAGGGGGCTATATTCTATATTTTATGGAAGATATGGATCTTTTTATTAAATGATATAATTTTATAGCCTCTTCTCTTATTTTTCAATTGAAGATTGCGATCTCCCGTTTCCAACAGGTAATTTTTATGATTTTTTTGATCTCGAGCCTATTTCTATATTTTCTAATAGATATGGATGTTTTTATTAAATAATAAGATTTTTTGGGCATAATTTTGGTTTCTCTTACTTTTTTCGTTGAATATGGTGATCTCTTGGTTCCAACGGACCTTTTTGCGAAATTTTCATAGCGCCGTGCAATTTTCTACATTTTCTTTAAGACATGGATCTTTATATTAAATGATATAATTTTTATAGCATAATTTTGTCTTCTGTTATTTTTTAGTTAAAGATGGCAATCTTCTGGTTCCAACAGAAATTTTTGTGGATTTTTCTAAGATCTGTGCTATTTTCTACATTTTCTAAAAGATATGCATCATTTTATTACAGATTTGATTTTTTTGTCCTCATTTTTGGCTTCTCTTATTTTTCTGTTGAAGATGGCGATCTCCCAGTTCCAACAGAATTTTTTGCCGATTTTTTTGAACTCGGGACTTTTTTATACAGTTTATTGAAGATATGTACAATTTTAATAAAAGATCTGTTTTTATCAACTAATTTTGTCTTCTCTTCTTTTTTTAGTTGAAAATGTCGATCTCCCGGTTCCAATAGAAATTTTCAGATTTTTCTGAACTTCAGGCTATTTTCAACAATTTCTGTATGATATGAATCTTTACATTAAATGATAAGATTTTTATGGCCTAATTTTGTATTCTCTTATTTTTTTCATTGAAGATGGCAAACTCCCGATTCCAACAGACATTTTTGCTCATTTTTAATAGATACGGGCTATTTTCTACATTTTCTGTAATATATGAATCTTTATATTAAATGAATGATATGTATAGCCTAATTTTGTCCTCTCTTATTTTTTTAGTTGAAGACTGCGATCTCTCAGTTCCAACAGACATTTTTGCATATTTTTTTGAGATCTGGGCTATGTTCTACATTTTCTAAAATATATGGATCATTTTATTAAATGATATGATTTTTTGGCCTAATTTTGTCTCTCTAATTTTTTTTTGTTAAAGATGTCGATCTCCCGGTTCCAACGGACATTTTTGCGGATTTTTCTGAGCTCGGGTCTATTTTCTACATTTTACTGAATAAATGGATCTTTTTATCAAAAGATATAATTTTTGTAGGGTAATTTTGTCTTCTCTTATTTTTTAGTTAAGTATGGTGATCTGTCGATTCCTACAGACATTTTTGCGGATTTTTCTGAACTCAGGACGATTTTTCTACATGTTTAGGAAGATTTGTATCTTTTTACTAAATGATTTTATTTTTGGCCTAATTTTGTCTTCATTTATTTTTTCGTTGAAGATGGCGATCTTCAAGTTCTAAAAGACATTTTATAGATTTTTCTGAGCTCTAGGCTGTTTTCTGAGCTCTGGGCTGTTTATACTTTTACGAACATTTTTGAGGATTTTTCTTAGCTTGGGGCTATTTTCTACATTTTTAGGAAAATATGGATACTTTTATTAAATGACATGATTTTTGGCCTAATTTTATCTTCTATATTTTTTCAGTTGAAGATTGCGATCTTCAGGTTCCAATTTACATTTCCTCGGATTTTTTTGCTCCAAGCTATTTTCTACATTTTCTATACTATATGAATCTTTATATTAAATGATATGAATTTTATAGCCTAATTTTGTCTTCTCTTATTTTTAAGTCGAAAATGGCAATCTCCTGGTTCCAACGAACATTTTTGCGTATTTTTCTGCGCTCGGGGCTATTTTTCTACATTTTTGGGAATTTATGTATCTTTTTATTAATTGATATGATTTTTTGGCTTAAGTTACCTTATCTTATTTTTCTTGTGAAGATTGTGATCTCTCGATTCCAACTGGCATTTTTTGCACATTAATCTCACCTTTGGGCTTTATCTAAATTTTCTGGAAGGTATGGATCTTTTTATTTAATGATATGATTTTTGGCCTAATTTTGCCTTCTCTTTTTTAAGTTGAAGATGGCGATCTCCAGGTTCCAACCGATATTTTTGCCGATTTTTCTGAGCTCGGTGCTATTTTCTACATTTTATGGTAGATATGCATCTTTTTATTAAGTGAGATGATTTTTATAGCCCTCGTTTTTCTTCCCTTATTTTTTCAGTTGAAAATGGAGATTTACTAGTTCCAACGTACATTTTTGCAGACTTTTCCCAATTTGGTACTAATTTTCTACATTTTCATAAGATATGGATCTTTTTAGTAAATCATACGATTTTTTGGCCCAAATTTGGCTTCTCTCGTTTTAGTTTAAGATGTCATTCTCCCGGTTCCAATGAACAATTGTACGGATTTTTCAGAGCTCCGTGCTATTTTCTATATTTTATGAAATGTATGGATATTTTTATTAAATGATAAGATTTTTGGTCTAATTTTGTTTTTCCTTATTTTTTAGTTGAGGATGACGACTCCCAGTTCCAACGGACATTTTTGCGGATTTTACTGAGCCCTGAGCTATTTTCTACATTTTATGAAAGATATGGTTCTTTTTATTACATGGTCTGATTTTTATAGCCAAAGTTTATCTTCTCATATTTTTCAGTTGAAAATGGCAATCTCCCGGTGACAACGGATATTTTTATGGATTTTCCTGAGCTCAGCACAATTTTCTACAGATAATCGAAGATATGAAACTTTTTATTAAATGATATGATTTTTATAGCTTAAGTTTGTCTTCTCTTATTTTTCAGTTGAATATGACGATCTCCCAGTTCTAACTGACATTTTTGCAGAATTTTCTGACCTCGAGCCTATTTTCAACATTTTCTGGAAGATATAGATATTTTTAGTAAATAATATGATTTTTGGGCCTAATTTTGTTTTCTATTATTTTTCAGATGAAGATGGCGATCTCCCATTCCAACGAACATTTTTGCAGATTTTTCTGTGCTCCCGGCTATTTTCTACATTTTCTGTAAGATATGGATATTTATATTAATTGATATGATTTTTATTTTCTAATTTTGTCTACTCTTATTTTTTGCAGTTTAAGATGGAGATCTCCCGGTTCCAACGAACATTTTTACCTATTTTTTGAGCTATTTTCTACATTAAATGGAAGATATAGAACTTTTTACTAAATGATATGATTTGTATAGCCTACGTTTGTCTTCTCTTGTTATTTTCAGTTGAAAATGGCAATCTCCCGGTTCCAAGGAACATTTTTGTAGATTTTCTTAGCTTGAAGCTATATTCCTACATTTTTGGAAGATATGTATCTTTTTATGAAATGATATGATTTTTGGCCTAATTTTGTATTCTATTTTTAAATTGAAGATGGCGATCTCCCGGTTCCAACGGACATTTGTGCGGATTTTTTGACCTCCTGCCTATTTTTTACATTTTCTGTAAGATTTGAATCTTTATATTAAATGATATGATTTTTATAACCTAATTCTGTCTTTTCTTACTTTTCAGTTGAAGATAGCAATCTCCGGGTTCCAAGGGACATTTTTGCAGATTTTTCTGATCTCGGGTCTATTTTTCTATATTTTCGGTAATTTATGGATCTTTTTATTAAATGATATGATTTTTGGCCCAATTTTGTCGTCTCTTATTTTTCAGTTGAAGATGGTGATCACTCGGTGCCAACGGACATTTTTGCGTATTATTCTGACCTCAGGGCTATTATCTAAATTTTTGGAATATATGGATCTTTTTATTAAATGATATGATTTTTGGCCCAATTTTGTCTTCTCTTATTTTTCAGTTGAAGATGGCGATCTCCCGGTTCCAACAGACATTTTTGCAGATTTTTATGAGCTCAGTGCTAATTTCTAAATTATATGAAAGATAAGGATCTTTTTACTAAATGATATGATTTTATAACCTACATTTGTCTTCTCTTATTTTTCAGTTGAAGATGTCGATCAGCTCGTTCCAACAGACATTTTTGCGGATTTTCTTAGCTTGGGGCTATTTTTCTAGTTTTTCTGGAAGATATGGATATTTTTATTAAATGATATGATTTTTGGCCTAATTTCTTCTTCTCTTTTTTCAGTTGAAATTGGCGATCTCCCAGTTCCAATTTACATTTGTGTGGATTTTTTAAGCTCCGGCAATTTTCTACATTTTCTATAAGATATGAATCTTTATATTAAATGATATTATTTTATAACCTAATTTTATCTTCTCTTATTTTTCAGTTGAAGATGGGGATCTCCCGATTCTAACGGACATTTTTGCGGATTTTTCTGTGTTCGGGGCAATTTTCTACATTTTCGCGAAGTTATGGATCTTTTTATTAAATCATATGATTTGTTGGCCTAATTTTGTCTTCTCTTATTATTTCTGTTGAAGATGGCGATCTCACAGTTCCAACAAACATTTTTTACGGATTATTCTAACCATGGCGCTATTTTCTAAATTTTCTGGAAGATATGGATCTTTTTATTAAATGATTTGATTTTTGGCCTAATTTTGCCATTTCTTATTTTTCATTTGAAGAGGGCGATCTCCCTATTCCACCTGATATTTTTGCGGATTTATTAAGGTCGGTGCTATTTTGTATATTTTATGGAAGATACATATCTTTTTATTCAATGAGATGATTTTTATAACCTATGTTTTGCTTCCCTTATTTTTTCAGTTGAAGATGACGATCTACTGGTTCCAACAGATGTTTTTACAGACTTTTCTTAGATTGGGACTATTTTTCTACATTTTCTGTAAGATATGGATCTTTTTATTAAATTATATGATTTTTGGCCTAATTTTGTCTTTACTTTTTAAGTAGAAGATGACGATCTCCCAGTTTAACGGACATTTTTAGGGATTTTCAGAGCTCCAGGCTATTTTCTACATTTGATGAAAGATATGCATCTTTTTAATAAAGGATATGATTTTTTGACTAATTTTGTCATCTCTTTTTTCAGTTGAAGATATATGAGAAGGCTTCAAGGAGTTATGTACACTTAGTATCGCCTTGTATAAATACCCAAATCAGCAAAAGTTTGCCGGTTTGCTACAGTGGCCCTCTAAATTTGGAGGGTCACTATAGCAACCTCCATTTTTTTCATGTGAGGAGTGCTAAACGTACATGGTCTATGACTCTATAATGCACATACACTGCATTTTGGGGTTATATGTGGCATTTTTAAGTGCTGGAAATTGCAATGTGTGTGTGTTTATCATTTATGGAGGGTTGGGTTGGAGCTCCCTCCATTTCCCACTCTCTATAAAGGGAATATTCTCATAATAATCCAACCCAACCCTCCATTTTCCTTTGGCCATCTTATCTTTAATATTACGAGAAATTAAACATTCCATTATTATTAATATTATCTTAATGTGTTTTAATTTAATAAATTTATTATTAGAAAGGCATCGTTGAGAGCTTTAAAATAAGACTAATATTTATTATTTTGATGTTAATATTAAAATAATAATTTATTAAATTAAAGTTAAAAATACAAATTGGAATAATAAAACATATGGGGATCTATTTAAGACACAAGATGTACGTACATACACATACAGATGAACATCTATATTGCAATTGATGACTTTTTTTTGAATTTTAAGGCTGACTAGGATAAGCTGATATCATGCTGGTGTATAAAGAGGTTGACAAAAGAATGGTTAGGATTTAATCTTGGTAAATGAAGGGGTGAGATGAGTGTTGTGAGATGAGGAATCAGTGAAGATATAAATACATCTCGGTTTCCCCGCCCATCAGACCGTTAACTACTCTTTTTCTTTCTTTCTTTTTTTGTTTTATTGTTCCTACAACAGTAAAATTAGTGCTGGCAAACGGACCGGGCCCATTTTTTAAGCCTTACTAATGAAAATATATTTATTATGAAAATGGGTTAATCTACTACATTATTTCTTCATGAAAGAAATTTATAAATAATATAAACTTATTATTATTTTATAATAATAATTTTGGTGAAAATTATCGAAATAAAAATCATGAGACATATAAAATTAAATAAACTGCATTGATTAAAATCAAAATACAACATGGATGTAAGATGACTTGGATGCATGGGTGTCACACCCCGCTCCCCACTATGCCAAAAAAACATATCATTTAATAAAAAGATCCACATCTTCCAGAAAATACAGAGCTAAGTAAAATCCGCAAAAAATATCCATTTGAACTCGGAGATCTAATCTTCAACTAAAAAATAAGAGAAGACAAAATTAGGCTATAAAAATCATGTCATTTGGTATAAAGATTCATATCTTACAGAAAATGTAGAAAAACACCAGCAGCATCAGGGATGTCCACATGATCAGGCACTGAAGACTGACCAATGGGAGCAGTAACATGCACTGAGAGCAGAACGTCAGTAGATGGAGGCTGGGTGACTCAGCAAGAGGTGCCTGAGTATAAACTGGAGGATGAGGAACAACAGTCTGGTGGACATCCTCGGAAGGAGCGAACAGAGCCTGGAGAGAGGCTTGAACCAGAAAACCGTGATACTAAAACACCTTATAGTTCAGCTCAAGAAGAAGCAAAAGCTTCTGATCCAAGTCCAAAACTTTCATTTCAAGCAGAGAAACTTGCTCATTCAACTAAACGAGGGGAGGATCAGCCGAAGGAGCTGAAGGAGAAGGAGAGGATGGCTTGGCTGGATACGATGGAGAGGGTTCAACCTAAGGAAGAAGATCAGTAACAGCCCAACAACTTACCAGAAAAGGGCGAGAACTGAGGACTCTGAGAGCGGGGTGATGATGGAGAACCCTTAGGCAAAGAAACTCCGAAACGGCATATGTAGGAGGAACGTGGTTGTTTCCTCAAAGGTTTGAACCATGAAGTAGCAGTTTTGGGGGCCATGATCATAGATCGACAATAAGACAAGGAAATAGAGCACGATCAAACAAAAATGAGAGAGATTTACCAAATCCGTGACAAAGATGGAGGAGGAGAGACCCAAACTCTCGATCGAGTGATCGGGGAGAGAGACTGATGGGTACAATCTTCGAATCGACGAGGAAGACGAAGAGACGGTTGATGTTCGAAGGAGGAAGACGAGGGAAATCGATCGGATGCGAGAGAAAATCTAAGGACCTCGAGTATATAAGATGGGGAAAATGAATCTGGGACGTTGGATCATTAGATCGACGGCTCAGATTGAGTTAACAAACTGCCACTGATGTGGACAATCGACTGATGTGTAATCGTCAGTCGACTGGCCAAAAAGATAGAGAACAGACTTGGGTAGATAGATAGGTGCATGTTGAGTAATCCACAGTCGCTGGCAAAATGACAGTCGAATGTAAATTACGCAACAGTCGTCTGACAGAGGGTCAAACAATATGATAAATAAACAGAGACATTTCAAGATCAGGACATGCGCCTGATTAACAACTTGCAGTCGTGTCTGGAAAATGTACACCAGTCGCATATGCGAAAAATTCAGAATTAGATAAGAAAAATTGGTGTTGGGCAGAAGACTCTCGAATGATCGACAGTCGTCTGTCCTGGTCCAAAAATGGATAGAGAGGCTGAAATCCAGAGGATTGAGACAATTCATCCTAAGACCTACACTGTAACAATACTCTAATCTTGAAATCATTATCAAAAATTATAGATTAACGTAATCACGTATATTAATCCAAACAATCGAAATCATCAAAATCTTAAATACATCTCTTGAAAAAATATATGAAAGCATATAGCATATTAAAACAAGAGAAGTGAATGATGACATGAGTTCAAAGCATGATTTAACATAAAAGTATGAACTCCTATAATTCAAATTCACCTATAATCCCTAATTCCCCACGCAACCTCACAAATGAATCTTCTTTAAGAGGTTTAGTGAAGATGTCGGCAATTTGTTTTTGGGTTTCAATGTACTCTAAAATGATATCCTTCTTAGCTATATGACCATTAATGAAGTGGTGTCTCATATCTATGTGTTTGGTACGAGAGTGATGTACCAGATTCTTAGAAAGATAAATTGCATTTTGGTTATCAACCATGATATGACAAGTATCACAATTGACACCATAGTCTTTGAGCGTGTGTCTCATCCAAAGAACTTGTGCACATGCAAGACCCGCTGCAATATATTCCGCTTCAGTCGTGGACAAAGATACCGAGTTCTTTTCTTGGAAAACCAAGAAACTAGAGAATTTCCTTGAAAATGGCAAGTGCCACTAGTACTCTTCCTATCGGATTTGCATCTGGAAAAGTCGGCATCACTATATAAGATTAGCTCATATGTGCTAGACTTAGGGTAAAGTAACCTATAATATAGTGAATGATTGAGGTAACAAAAAATTTGTTTAACCGCAATCAAGTGTGACTCCTTAGGTCTAGCTTGACATCTAGCACAAAGACATATAAAGAATGTAATATCGTGCATATTAGCGGTTAAGTAAAGTAAGCTACCGACCATACCTGGATATAGACGAATGTTGTTTTGGGGTGTTTTCTCCCCACAGGTTGATAGTCTGGAGGCCCGGAGGTCGTCGTTGTCACGTAACACGGAGACGGCCTTTGAAGTCGGTCGGAAGAATGTTCACTTGATCAGGAAGGCGCAGATCCATGCTTCGGTGTGCCAAGGGTAGCCTCGGCATGGCGACAACCTCCGGGATCGGTCAGACGAACAGGCTTTGGCACGAGGGTGTTCGGATCCTAGCGATGGGACACCAAAGGGAAGCTTCGGCGGTGGTGACGTCTCCTTCGATCTGGAAAATGAAGAACTCGTCGGGGGGTCAAACCGTGGTTCCAACCAATTCTCCTTCGATGCCTAAGTCAGATCCAGTCTAAAGGAAGCTCGGTGGGACCGAGCTTGGTTCACGGAGAGACCAAGTGCGAATCGTCGAGCCAAGCTATGGAGGAGAAATGTGTAAGGTGGAAGAAGGTGTGAGGAAGTGGTATAGTGATACCTCCATTTTAGATCTCAGAGATCGGCCCTTTGAGATGATGCCTCTCTCCTCTTCATATCGGCGAGTCATCCCCTCGATGTAATGGGCCATGATTGCCATCATTGATGGGGACATGCTAAGTGGGGAATGTTGACCCCAATAATTGCCACGTTTTATGAAGGGATGAATGCCATGACGGTGGAGAGATGGCATTGAGTGGTTGTCATAATTGGCGAGTGCTCCCTGGTTTGGGCCACGATTTCCTCCACTACGGATAGTGGACGGTCTTTTGGGACTTCGTCTTGGGTGGAGAAGTACGACCCATCGTGAGGTCTTTGGGCCGGAGCCCAAGGCCGTAGTGGGTTGGTTGACTGGTCGTGGTTGACTTGACTTCTCTGGGCCCAGTCACCATGGTTGTATCAATTACCCCCATTTTTCGAGCTCTACCGTTATTGAGGTTGAGGCCGGGAGATGTATAATAAGGGGGAGAAGTGGCTCCTTTTGTAAAGTTGGTCCAACTTGTGAAGTCGTCTAGGGACAACAGTTAGTTAGTCCAATATTTGTTTGGTGGCAAGTGGAGCGGCCCCTCAACTTATGGTCGACGGAGGAGTGGGTCGGCCAGCTGAGGAGTGGTCCTCAGCCTTACGATCGATCTGTTTGTTCGGTGGCAAGGGGAGTGCCTTTCGACTTATGGCTGACGAAGGAGCTGGTCGTCCAGCTGGGGGAGTGGCCCTCAGCCTTACGACCGATCTGTTCATTCGATGGAGAGGGAAGTGCCTCTCGACCTACGGTCGACGAATGAGTGGGTTGAATAGCTGGGGGAGTGGCCCTCAGCCTTACGACCGATCTGTTCATTCGGTGGCAAGGGGAGTGACCCCTCGACTTACGGTCGATGAATGAGTGGGTCGGCCAACTGGGGAGTTGCCTCCAACCTTATGACTGATCCGTTCATTTGGTTGTGAGGTACTTACGGCCAACGAAGGAGTGGGTCAGCCAGCTGGGAAAGTTGTCCCCAACCTTACAACTGATATGTTCGTTCGATGGCAAGGGGAGTGGCCCCTCGACTTACGGCCGACGAAAGAGTGGGTCGGCCAGTTGGGAGAGTTGCCACCAGCCTTACAACCGATCTGTTCGTTAGGTGTCAAGGGGAGTTGCCCCTCGACTTACGGTCGAAAAAGGAGTGGGTCAGCCAGCTGGGGGAGTGGCCCCCAGACTTATGATCGATCTGTTTGTTCGGTTGCGACGGGAGTCGCCCCTCGACTTACGGTCGACGAAGGAGTGGGTCGGCCAGCTCGGGGAGTTTCCCCCAGCCTTACGACCGATCTGTTCATTTGGTAGCGAGGGGAGTGGCCCTTAGACTTACAGCTGACGAAGGAGTGGGTCGGCCAGATATGGGAGTTGCCCCCAGCCTTACGATCGATCAGTTTGCAACCAGTCCTACGACCGATCTGTTCATTCGGTGGCAAGGGGAGTTTCCCCTCGACTTACGACCGATGAAGGAATGGGTCAGCCAGCTGGGAGAGTGGCCCCCAGCCTTACGTTCGACTTGTTTGTTCGGTGGCGAGGGGAGTTGATCCTCGACTTACAGCCGACAAAGGAGTGGGTTGGCTAGCTGGGGGAGTGGCCCCCAGCCTTATGATCGATCCGTTCGTTCGGTGGCGAGGGGAGTGGCCCCTCGACTTACGACCGACAAAAGCAGTGGGTCAGACAGCTAGGGGTGTTGCCCCCAGCCTCACGGATCTGTTCGTTCGGTGGCGAGGGGAGTGGCCCCTCGACTTACGGCCGATGAAGGAGTTGGTCGGCCAGCTGGGGGAGTTTCCCCCAGCCTCACGGATCTGTTCGTTCGGTGGCGAGGGGAGTGGCCCCTCGACTTAGAGCCGATGAAGGAGTTGGTCGGCCAGCTGGGGGAGTTGCCCCCATCCTTATGGTAGATCCGTTCGTTCGGTTGCGAGGGGAGTTGCCCCTCGACTTCCGGCCGACCCACTCCTTGCGAAAACTTCTGGATAGGTATCCTACATCTGAACTGAATTCTTTCTTATTAAAGAATCTCTTTTTAGTTGCTCTGGAACAATTAGGAGATTCTACTTTCGGTGGCAACATACTATTGGCGGTGGTCCCGCTTATGGGGTCAAATCAATATGTTCTAAGAAGAAATATTTGAATATCAATCTCATAAGTATCATACCAAATCCCATCAATCAAATCACTTTTCATGCCAATTCTGGAATTGAAACAAATCAGATTCAATTCTCGACGACGTCTGGGAGATAGAATATTTTCAGGAACATAGAAATCATAATGATTTTTGTTTCTATTCACAAGTGTATTACTGTGTTGTTTAACGGATCTATCAAAATTCTTTTTATTGACATATGTATTTTTTATTATGCATTTTCCATTAATTTGGTGCTTATTCTTGTCAACGAATGAAATATCTATGGTTTGATATATTTTCCATCACTCTTCATAGATAGACGAAATGGTTCGATAATAAATATTCCTTTTTTTACCAATTTCGTAAGGGTTAGGCCTTTCTGAATCAACATTGCATCCAGATGTATCTCTTCTCTTTTAAATGAAGAGAGAGCAATTTCCCTTGGATCTATCAGTCTAAGTAGAAGGAAATATACCTTAATATTATTGATCATTCTTTTATTCAAGGGGTCATCCCATCTTAATTGGAAAAGGAACGACTGATCTGTTTGTTTGGTGGCAAGGGGAGTGGCCCCTCGATTTACGACCGACAAAGGAGTGGGTCAGCTAGCTAGGGGAGTGGCCCACAGCCTTATGACCGATCTGTTCGTTCGGTGGCAAAGAAAGTTGCTCCTCGGCTTACGACCGACGAAGGAGTGGGTCAGCAAGCTGGGGAGTGGCCCCAGCCTTACGACCGATCTGTTCGTTCGGTTGCAAGGGGAGTTACCCCTCGACTTATGGACGATGTAGGAGTAGGTCGGTCAGCTGGGGAGTGGCCTCTAGCCTTACGACTGATCTGTTCGTTTGGTTGTAAGGGGAGTTGCCCATTGACTTACGACCGACGAAGGAGTGGGTCGGCCAGTTGGGGGAGTGGCCCCCAGCCTTACGATTGATCTATTTGTTCGGTTGCGATAGGAGTTGCCCCTCGACTTACGACCATCGAAGGAGTGGTTCGGCCTGCTGGGGGAGTTGCCTCCAGCCTTACGATCGATCCGTTCGTTCGGTGGCAAGGGGAGTGGCTGCTCAACTTACGGCCAACGAAAGAGTGGGTCGGCCAACCGATCTGAGCTCTTGTCTGGATCCCAGTTTTCGCTCAAGCTCCAGTCTAGTTAGCAGAGGTTCTGTGCCATCGTCCGAGTTTTCTGTGCCATCGAGAGAGCTTAGAAGGCGAAGGTAATAGGGTCCTCATGTGTACGTTATCCTTGCCCCCTCTACGTCTCGGGTTCGCCTAGGGAGATGGCGAACTCTGGTAGTTGGAGATCATGTCGGCACAGGTCAGTTGCATGGATTGGCTTCCTTTCATCGATCGACCTCATCTGTTTGCAAGATCATCCAAGGGGATGGATTGGGGTGAGCCTTGGCCGGTTGGCCTCTTCCTAGATCGGCCTCGTCTGGTCGACCTCCTCCCGGGTCGGTCAGCCTGGACTGTTTGGCCTCCTTCTGGGTCGTCGTCATCTGCCTGGCTTCTTCCTGGGTCGATCTCATCTGGTTGTTCTCCTCCTGGATGCTCGACACGAATGCTCGATAAGGAGCCTCAGATGCTCGGCGTGGAGGCTTGACCAGATGACTTGGATGCTCAACACGGTCTGGTCGCTGGAGGGCAAAGGGGAAGATGAGATTAAATGCAATCTTCCATTTAAAACCCAATCGCCCAAAACTATTCAAGAATAGATTTGCCCTATTCTCGCAGCCACTTTCATTTAGCACCCAAAGCAAATGAATTGCTATTGGCTTGGTTTGAGACTTCGAGTCGGAATAAGGGGGCGAAGCTTGTGTTGATCAACGGATTCGACTGGACGAAAGAGGAGTCCATGGCACTAAACGAAGGAGGAGTCTATAGATCTTGAATGATCCACTTTGGAGCTCGATTTCGGTTGTATAAATCGGTTTGAGCTATCCATCGAAGCTCGGAGTTTGACAGGGATCGCTCGCATGAGGAAAAAAAGGCAAGAACGAGCTTGGGTCGCAGCTCGAGAATGATGGGACCAAGGGCTGATGAAGCTCGGTCGTAGACGTCCAAGATGTGTTGTGGTCAAAGCTTTTGGTCGAAGCTCAAATCTTGGTTGAAGCTCGAAGGTGACGACAAAATGCTTCCTTGGTCGAAGCTCATTCTATCGGAGCTTGGACAAAGAAAAAGGACTCTTGGTCGAGCCCACTCTATTGAGTCTGTGAATGCTTGCCGTTTGTGCCTCAATCCATAAGGCCCCCACGAATCAAGGCTTGCATTCGATGCAATCAAAGTTTCGAGCGGGGAAATGGTACTGGCACGGTCGCCACCGCTTTGGATTTAAGCTTCATCTTGCAAAATCAGTAGTGGATCAGAAGAGAGCCAAGGAATTTATTATGGAAGGAGAGAGGAGCACATCCATAAAAAGAGAGACCGCCGGATCGAATTTCAGAAGAGGAATAGAACGATCACTTAACTGAGCTTGGTTTGAGCACGACGCTTGGGGTGCGATTAATTCCCTTCACTCAGGTAAAGGTTTGATGGCCAAGGAATTTATTATGGAAGGAGAGAGGAGCACATCCATAAAAAGAGAGGCTGCTGTATCGAATTCCAAAAGAGGGATAGAACGATCACTTAACTGAGCTTGGTTGAGCATAGTGCTTGGGGTGCGATTGATTCCCTTCACTCCTCAGGTGAAGGTTTGTACGTGGTAGGAATAGATCCCCCAAAAAACACCAAGGAGGCCAGTACAGTAGCGGGGGCCGAGGGAGCCGCTCGGTGAATTAGTTGATAACTTTAGCGACCTGATCTCCAAACCCAATGCCGATTCAGAGAAGAATCTGGCCGATGACCAACATGAAAATGTTGATCACCCGTCAAACCAGGAAGGTGTCCAGACAGTAGCTTAGGTAATTGAGCATCCAATGGCAGAGAGAAGGGAAGGATCTTAGACTGGCATTTGGATTGCAAGTGCCAATGATGATAAGACAGCAACACGTCCCCTGTTGGAGAGATAGAATCTAGAAAAAATTCTAGAAAGTCCCAATTGAAGGTGTGAATGACCCCATCCTTGCAATTGTAGCACAGTAGGACCTTCTCCAACCCTTGAATCATACGGCTTCTCAACACATCTGATTCAACACATCAAGCAGTTGACCTTTGAGGAAGACGTGATCTCAATTCCGAGAACAACCTAAGCTTGAGGACATGTGCTCCGCAAGCTCAGATATGGCTACTCCAAGAATCAAACGGTAACTCGTTTCGACGAGCTTGATAGAGGAGCTCAGCCGGTCCAGCAAGGGAGGCAAGTCGACGAGCAGGATGACTCCTACCTCGAAGATGGTGAGACTTGGCTAGCGCTCTGCTCTTGGATGAGTGCTGGACCAGATTATATGCCCAGATTTTCATCAGGCATTTTATCAAACGTCTTGCAGGCATCGTCTATCTGTTGACGTAGCGCTCGGCCTTATAACGGTCATGGAGGACATCAGCTAGTCCTAGGCAGGGTGACATGGACAGATTTGCTTCCTCGGCATCGCAGTCGGTGTGCACGCTCCGTAAGTCATTGATTTGGCACGGCTGGTTCGAGGCATCCGAGATCAGTGGGTCGATAGAGCATCCACCGTCGGATCAACGGAAGCTTGGCCCAGTAGTTGATGAGCTCCTTTTCGAGGTGAGCGTTGCTCGGATCAGTTGTGTTTCCATCCCTACGAAGGTGGTGCTCCGATCAGCTGGATCGACTGCCTTTCAGGTTCGACATGTATAGCCACTCGGGGGCAGCACGATGGGCTTTGGCGATGATGTTGTAGTCCCCTGTCGGTGGCAGAGGAGGTCTACCCAGTGGTTGAGGGAGAGAAACCGAGCTCGGGGTGGAGACCCTAATCAGTTTTCGAGCAAATCCCAATTAGTGGGAGTCAACCGAGCCCGGAGGTCGAGTAGTTTCAGATCTTTATAACTCGAGGATCGAGGAGAAGGCAAACTAGAGCCCACTCATGGTCGTCATCCCCAATGGCCACGTCGCATTCTTGTTCTTGTTCCACGCTCGTCAGTTCAAGAAAATGAGTTGCATGACGAGCCCATCTGATGGGTCGCGATCGAGCCTTTCCACATCAAGTAGGCCTCGGAGATGGCAAAGATGGTTCCAGGAATCTAGGGACGGCATAACAGGCAGAGCTCGTCGCTCAATATATGGTCATCTGTGACTCTCGGGGACGGAGGCTCGAGGGCGGCTCTAGGTTCGGGGAGCTCCTTACCAGCGAACCGTTTGCCGACGACGACGCCATTCTCATTCATTGAGAAAACTCTTGATGCTCTCCTCAATCGGAGCGGTCTCAAGAAATTTCCTTATTTGGGGAAGCCACCAAATAAGGAAAGAGTTTTGAAAAGGGGGGAAGGGTTTTGACCAGATTTTGAATGGGGGAGCAGTGCTTGGGAGCGAGGGGGACGACTGTCGCTCCATATGGATTTGGTCTTTATCCTCTTTGATTAGCGAAACGAATCGTTATCGACGTGGTTGATGACGTGAGTGTTGACTAGTTTCCCATAGAAGTCACCAGATATTTTGGGGTGTTTCCTAAGCACTGGTTGATACTTTGGAGGCCCAGAGATCGTCGTTGTCACATGAGACAGAGACTGCCTTTGAAGTCGGTCGGATGAACGTTCACTTGATCAGGAAGGCACAGATCCGTGCTTTGATGCACCGAGGGGTAGCCTCGACGGGACGACAACCTCCTGGATTGGTCGGACGAACGGGCTCTGGCACGAGAGTGTTTGGATCCTAACGATGGGACGCCGAAGGGAAGCTTCGACGGTGGTGACGTTTCCTTCGATCTGTAAAGTGATGAACTCGTCGGGGGGGTTAGACCTTGGTTTCGACCAATTTCCCTCCGATGCCTAAGTCAGATGCAGCCTAAAGGAAGCTCGGTGGGACCGAGCTTGGTTCACGGAGAGACCAAGTGTGAATCCTCGAGCCGAGCTATGGAGGAGAAATGTGTAAAGTGGAAGAAGGTGTGAGGAAGTGCTATAGTGATACCCCTGTTTTAGATCTTAGAGATCGGCCCTTTGAGATGATCGCTTGATAAACTCCCTGCTGTATTTGTTTGATGTATGAAAGTTCCTTCCTTCATTTGCCGAATTTGTAGTCTAAGAAAGTAGTTGAGCTCACTCATATGGTTCATTTCGAATTCATCCTTCATGGACTTAGAAAATTCTTGGCAAAGATTAAAGTTAGTAGTTACAAATATTATATCGTCTACATAAACTTGAATTAACAAGATGTCATTTTCATACTCTTTAATAAAAAGAGTTGAATCAACTTCACCTTTCATACTCTTTAATAAAAAGAGTTGAATCAACTTCACCCATTTTAAAAGCTAAATCCAAAAGAATGGTTTTGAGTAGATCATACCAAGCAATAGGAGCTTGTCTCAACCCATATAACGCTATCTTAAGTGTGTAAAATATGGTTTGGAAATTTTTCATAAATGAAACCGGGTGGTTGAGAAACATAAACTTCTTCATTAACAGTACCATTCAAAAATGCACTGTAACATCCATTTCAAATAATTTAAAATTTTTATTGGATGCAAAAGATAAAAGCAATTTAATAGCTTCTAATCTAATTACGGGGGAAAGGACCTTCGAAATCCCCTCTTACCGATAGCCTTGAGCTACTAACCTTGCTTTATTCCTTGTGATGACCTTGTTTTTATCGGTCTTGTTCTTAAAAATCAACTTGGTCCCAATGACTTGGTGACCACTTGGAAGAGGAACGAGCTCCCAAACTTCATTTCTCTCGAATTGCATGAGTTCTTCTTCCATTGCCACTATCCAATAGCTATCCTCACAAGCTTCTTGAATGTTCTTTGGCTCAATAGTAGAGACAAATGCACAATGAGAGAATTCATCAATACTTGACCTTGTTCATACACCCACACCAATATCTCCAATTAGTTGGTCATGGGGTGATTACGAACGGTCGGATAAGCTTTGAGAATACCTGGATCACTTGGAACATCATCAACAATTTCATTAGTATTGTTAGTCTCAATAATAGAATCATTAATTTTAACATTACTAATGGAATCACATAAAACATCTACACTAGCATCAACAACATGAAGAATACCGAAATCTTCATAAAATGATACGTGTAGTGATCCATCGATCGTTGAAGAAGTTTTGTTGTATATCTGGTAGGCTTTGCTACATGTGGAATATCCAACAAAGATTCCTTCATCGGATCTTGGCTCAAAATTATCTAAGTTACCAAAGGTGTTCTTTATAAAACATTTTGAACCAAAAACTCGAAAATATTTAACTTGCGGCTTCTTATCATAAAGTAATTCAAAACAAGTTTTGTTCGTTCAGGGCCTCACTAGGATCCTATTAAGCACATAACATGCCGTGTGCACTGCCTCCGCCGAAAATCATAGTCCAAGATGACTATCATGGTGCATGGTGCGGGCACACTCTATTAGGTTCCTATTCTTTATCTCAACAACACCATTTTGTGGTGGTGCGCGAGGAAAACAAAAGTTGTGAGTAATCTCGTTTTCATCACAAAACTTAGTGATAAATTCATTCTCAAATTCTCCTCCATGATCACTACGAATAGTGATAATGGTAAATCCAAAGAAATTTTGAATTTTCTTTGTAAATATAGTAAACGCTTCAAAAGCTTCATTTTTATTGGTTAAAAATGAAACCCAAGTAAATCTAAAGAAGTCACCAACGACAACTAATCCATAATGAGCATTACCTAAAGATGCGGTTCTAGTTGACCCAAATAAATCTAGCTGAAGTAATTTTAGGGGCCTCTTAGAAGTTATGCCTTCTTTAAGTTTAAAAGACGATTTACTTAGTTTACCGCTTAGCATGAATCACAAAAGTTTTTCTTACTAAAAACAATTTTCGAAAAACCTTTAACAAGATCATGCTTAGCTAACTTATATAAGTGTTAAAAATGAACAAGACCAAAACGGCGATGCCATAATAGTTGTTCATTTGTATTAGCAACTAAGCACTGTTCTATGGTTTTAGGCAAGCTCAAATAATAAATCTTTTTATGCCTAATACCGGTAAATAAAACATGTGAATCAATATCAACAATTTTACACATACCCTCTCCAAAGTTAACCTTGTAACCTTTGTCACAAAGTTGTCTAATGGAGATAAGGTTATGACATAAAACACTAACTAAATAAACATTTGTAATAAGTGGTTTGGAAGGATTACCGACTTTTCCTACTCCAATGATGGTTCCCTTTTGATTACCTCCAAAAGTGACCGTTGCACCATCCTTGATGCTAATCACTTTGGAGAGCAATGTGTGATCTCCCGTCATGTATTTGGAGCATCTGCTATCGAGTATCCAGCCTTTCTTTTTAGAGCCAATATAACTTTTATTGCTCTCTTTCTTGTCCTTGGGTACCTACATAATATACCATAAGCTCATGGTACCCAAAATTTGTTGGGTCAAAGGGGATTAGCCCTTTGGAAGCCAAGTCCAAGTGGACTTTCGCTTCCCAACATAATTTCCACTATTTATCACATCGCTAAAATAGGAGTTAGCATAAGCATTCCTATCATTTATGCTAGTGTTCTTAGGACTCCAATTGTGTATGTTTTGGGTGTCCTTTTCCAGTTGCATGCACATTTGGTCGAGTTCTATTTGGTGCATGCTTCCTAGGAGCATGAGATCTAGCATATGAAGATGGAGGTGGATAAGCATAAGATTTATATGGGTTGTATGCAAAATTAGGAGATTGCATTTTATATGCAACATACGGAGCATGCACACGATGAGGTGGGTGAGCATACATGGAATGATGATGTGTATGAACATATGAATGTGTAGGAGCACGTGCATGAGTATTTCTCATGTGTGGGTTTACACGTGCCCGTGGGTGTAGAGCATAAAATGTGCCATTCGTGTCCATATATGAAGTAGGAGATTTCCTACGTGTATGAGAGCTGGTGTACATATATGCTTGACATTTCTTTTGATTTCCACCCTTAGTAGGTTTCTTGCCAAAAGAAGGAGATTGTGAAGTGGTGGCTTTCTTGGTAGGTTTGCTATCAATAGTGTTTTTGACACCACTAGTGGATGCACAGAAGGATGGCCTTACAAAATCTATAGTTACACCACTATAGGATGCACATGAGTATTTCTCATGTGTGGGTTTACACGTGTCAGTGGGTGTGGAGCATAAAATGTGTCATTCGTGTTCATATATGAAGTAGGAGATTTCCTACGTGTATGAGAGTTGGTGTACATATATGCAAGCCTTTTCTTTTGATTTCACCCATAGTGGGTTTCTTGCTAAAAGGAGATTGTGAAGTGGTGGCCTTCTTGGTAGGTTTGCTACCAATGGTGTTTTTGACACCACTAGTGGATGCACCGGAGGATGGCCTCACAAAATCTATAGTTTCACCAATATAGGAGGTGCGAGATTTGGATGCATTTGCTTCCACATATCCGAGTCCAACACCATGTATGGCCGGAAGTTGGTTTGCAAGCAATTCATCCAATTGCTATTTCCCTTTGTTAAATCTCATAATTTGGGAGGACATGAGCTCATATTTCTCCTTACGAGAAGAAATATTGGTGTCTAAAGTGGACACGCGTGTTTTGAGCTCAATCTTTAAAATAATTTTGATATAGTTGAGATTTGAGGGAATTCACCTCATTTCTCAAGATGACATTTTGAGAAACCAAAGCGACTTTCTCAAGTGTAAGTGTATCAACGTGTCATTGTTGATGATGCATGACATGAATGATTTGCTAACATTAGATTTCTTTAAAATAGTATATCTAAGCATAAGAGATTGATACTTAGAAAATAATTCTTCGTTGGCAATGTGAAGTTCATCCATGATTACCTCGGGTTCATCGTTGTCACGATCACTCTCATCGGAGAGTGGATCTTCTCGGACCATGAAGCATATATGTGCACTCTCATCCTTTTCATCATCGGATTCACTAGAGGAATCTCCGCTTGAACCATTGAACGTCCCAACAAGTCCTTTCTTCTTGTCCTTCTTGTATTTGTCGTACTTGTGGTATTTTGGAGCTTCCCACTTTTTCTTCTTGATTTGCCTTGGCTTGTTACACTTAAAACAAAGAGACGAGGTTTTGTTACTAGAATCAAATTTATTTTTGGAAGGAAATTTACCTTTGCGAAAGAAGCGTTGAAACTTCTTTGCCATTTGTGCCATTTCTTTGAAGTCCATTTTGTTCTCTGATTCTTCACTATCGAAGGATGAAGAAGTAGCCTTGAATGCTAATGCTTTCTTCTTGGCCTCTGTTGGGGTTCTTCATTGCTCTAATCTTCATTCGGTTCTCCCTTCTTACTTCCTAAGACATGACAATATCGATGAGATTCACCATTGTGTAATTTTTCATGTAAGCATGAGACATATATGGGTTATATGCAAACTTAGGAGCATGCATTTTATATGCAACATATAGAGCATGCATACGATGAAGTGAATGAGCAGACATGGAAGGATGATGTGTATGAACATATGAATGTGTAGGAGTACGTGCATGAGTATTTCTCATGTGTGGGTTCACACGTGTCCGTGGGTGTGGAGCATAAAATGTGTCATTCGTGTCTGTATATGAAGGAGGAGATTTCCTACGTGTATGAGAGTTGGTGTACATATATGCAAGACCTTTCTTTTGATTTCCACCCTTAGTGGGTTTCTTGCCAAAAGAAGGAGATTGTGAAGTGGTGGCCTTCTTGGTAGGTTTGCTACCAATAGTGTTTTTGACACCACTAGTGGATGCACCGGAGGATGGCCTCACAAAATCTATAGTTACACCATTATAGGAGGTGCGAGATTTGGATGCATTTGCTTCCACATATTCGAGTCCAACACGATGTGTGGCCGGAAATTGGTTTGTAAGCAATTCATCCAATTGCTATTTCCCTTTGTTAAATCTCTTACTTAGGAGGACATGAGCTCATATTTTTCCTTAAGAGAAGAAATATTGGTGTCCAAAGTGGACACATGTGTTTTGAGCTCGTGCACTTGGGTTTTAAGAGAATCATTCTCAATATCCAATTGTGTGTTATATGAGGCTAGATCAATACTATCTTTAGAATAATTTTGATCTAGTTGAGATTTGAGGGAATTCACCTCATTTCTCAAGATGTCATTTTGAGAAACCAAAGCGGTTTTTTCAAGTGTAAGTGTATCAACGTGTCATTGTTGATGATGCATGACATGGATGATTTGCTAACATTAGATTTCTTTAAAATAGTATATCTAAGCATAAGAGATTGATACTTAGAAAATAATTCTTCGTTAGCAATATGAAGTTCATCCATGGTTACCTCGGGTTCATCATTGTCACTATCACTCTCATGGAGAGTGGATCTTCTCGGGCCATAAAACATATATGTGCACTCTCACCCTTTTCACCATCGGATACACCAGAGGAATATCCGCTTGAATCATTGAACGTCCCAATAGTCCTTTCTTCTTACCTTCTTGTATTTGTCGGACTTTTAGTATTTTGGAGCTTTCCACTATTCTTTGTTTTTAAGCATTGGGCAATCCTTCTTGATGTGCCTTGGCTTGTTACACTTAAAACAAAGAGACAATGTATTGTTAATGGAATCAAATTTATTTTTGGAAGGAAATTTACCTTTGCGAAAGAAGCGTTGGAACTTCTTTGCCATTTGTGCCATTTCTTCCAAGTCCATTTTGTTCGTGGATTCTTCACTATCAGAGGATGAAGAAGTAGCCTTGAATGCTAAGCTTTCTTCTTGGCCTTCGTTGGGTTCTCCATTGCTCTAATCTTTATTCGGTTCTCCCTTCTTACTTCGTAAGACATAACAGTACCGATGAGATTCACCACTGTGTAAATCTTCATGTCTTTGATCTCCTCAATGACAATTTCTATTCTTTTCCATTTTGAGCTCATTCTCATGATTATCTTTCTCCCCTTTTCTTGTTCGGTGTAAACTTGTCCAAGAGCTTCAAGCTCATTGGTGATGTCGGCGAAGCGTCTGTACATCTTGCAATGTGCTCATTATTCTACATATGAAACATATCGAAATTTTATATTACAACATATAATTTATACAAATTTACCTTGTTCATTCTCTCATGGGTAACGACTAGATGGTTCCATATTTGTTATGCACTCTTACATGTGCATATCTTATTGAACTCATCCGGATCCAATGCACAATGAAGAACGTTCATTGCCTTGGCATTGTTCACTTCGATGGACTTCTCGAAAGGAGTCTATTTGTCAAAATCCTCTTCAGGGCATTCAATGTATTCCTTATGGAGGGTTCTCCAAAGAGAAGCACTCCTAAGGAAAGTCTCCATTTGGCACTTCCAATAGCCGAAATTCGAGCCATTGAAATGTGGAGGATGAACCGTTGATTGTCCTTCGACGATGGTAGACGCACCATCACGATCGTGATTGTTGTACGAAGGAGGTGGAGGAACGTTGTTGTTGTTGTTGGATGCCATAGCTAAAAACATTTTCTTTGATACCAATTGTAAGGACACTGTCTATGAGAAAAACACTAGATTGGGGTTGAATAATGTTTATAAAATTTAGACGATAGTTATACCAATTTAAATTCCTAACCAACAATAAAAGTGGAATTATATATAAACCCAAAATGAAACAATGCTAACACAAAGTATGTTTCAAGGGTTCGGATTACCCAAGTCAACTCCCGACTTATTCCCGGTAATCCTACGTCCCTTCCACCTGGATAACTCCGGATACTCAAGTTAGAACCCTAACTTGAGGTTTCCTTTAAACCCGCTTGTAGCAACCCTATAAGTGAAATTGAAACACAATCGATGTCCTTGACTCCCACAACTTGGGACCAAGAAACACACTCTTACAAACCGAGAGTAAAACTAATATCGAAAGATTTGAAATAATGAAGTAGCAACACTTACAATCACATATGCCTTGAAGTAGAACTTGAAGGAGCAAGTGTGTTGTGTGTTGAAGTCTCTTCCAAGGAGAGAGAAAAGCCCTTTCTCTTGTCACCACCAATTTCCTAGAGGATATCACTTTGATTCTAGGTTGGAGAGCAAGAGAGAATGAGATTGGAAATCTAGGGCTTTTGAATGTGAGAGCTTTGAAAAACTTGAAGATGAAAGCTAGGGTTTTCCAAGAGATGATAAGAAGATGAGTAACCCCTCAATGGAGCAATAAAATCTCTCTTTATAGGTTCTCTAAAACCCTCAAACAGAATCTCCAAAACCCCCTTTGAATTGTGGAGAAAAAGCCAACATATAGAATTTACACACTCGGCAATCGACTGGTGAAGAAACCACAGTCAACTGCTGCACTGTGTCAGACTGGTGAAAAAGCTCTCTTTGGGTAGGAAAGAGACATGCGACTGACTAACAAGTCACAGTCGCTTATAACTTGGACATGCACATGTCTTTTGTACAATATCGACTGGATATAGTCAAAGCTAAAAGCCCAAAACCCAACAGATAAAGTATGTGCAAAACAGATGACTGTAGAACAAATGACAGGTGACTGTTTGGACACATGCACCTGTAAAATGTTCAACAGTCGCCTGTTGAAATCCAAAATGCACATGCTTGAGAAATATGAATTGGAGGCTTAGGAAATGTGATCCAATGATTTCCTAGGATAGAAATAAAGATGTGTGTGTGCTCCAACATAGTTCTACTTCTAAGCTACATACTAAAAGAGAATAAAAAGATTACATCTTATAATAGCCTCTCTTCTATCCAAAGAATGAGCTTGAAGTCTTTCTAGGAGTTTCATTCACCATCTTTGATCATCCAATCCACTTTTCATGCTTTGATTGATCCTTGAGTGACATCCATTGCTAATTGATCTTCATGATATGCTTAGGCAAATAAGAGATTAGCCACAAGTATTTATGTTTGCTCATTATCAACACCATATAGGGAGAAGTCCACTCAACAATTAATTTATGCCATAGATAATATATACAAAGCTAATCTAATGACGAAATTCGATGTAGTTATTGTATACTAAGCTATTTCCCCGAGAACACATAGACTTTGAAAAACTATAATTAGTTTCCATAACATAATTAATAGGATTATGTTTCTAAACTTATTAATATGTGTATGCTTCTTATAAACACTTTTTGTTTATATGCATTTCATTTTACTGATGTTTTATTTTTTAGCATATGTCAAACAATTATAGATTGACACCTTAAGACGTATGCTATTAATAGCATTTCACCCTAAAAATAGTCTAGTAGAAAACTATTTTGGGATATCTGACTTAAGATTCGAGCTTTGCTAGCCTGAATACTCTATATGAGTATGCCCAGTATCTCTGAAAAAGAAACTTACAAAGTTTCGATGGATATTCTTCAAAAATGAAATCCTAATAAATATCTCAAGAATATAATGGCCTTGAATATAATAAATATCTCAAAGCATATATGACACATTACTAAATGACGGGAACATTGGATAATATTGGGAAATCAGCCATATTTTGTAACTGGAATAAAGTTGAACACCATGGAGTCTGTGTTCACACCCAAAATGGGTTATTTGAATTAATCATTAAAATGATTAAAACAGATTACTCATCCGTTAAAGATCCAGTTGCTGGTGACTACATGGAAACATGCAATTACACTGCATACAATTAAAATGCCTCTTTAGAACCTATTCATATGGACGTGATCACCCCATATAAACAGTTTTCGAGAAATCCTAACGGATGAAGCGTTTAGAGCAATTGTGTCATGATGTGTTCACATCCCATAGCACCACTATCAACCATCAAAATGTCGTCTTAGAACTATTTATCGGGCGTAATTAAACCGAATAAATAGATTCTGAGCACTGAAAACGGGGGAAGCATTTAGAGCACATCTCTAAGATTGTGCCTTGATGGGTCTTATATAGAGAATCGATAGTGAAGATTAGATCCTGAAGATCCTTCACATTCAGATCTCTTTCTTTCCCCAGTATTAGGTTCAACATGGATATTACAATCATCCCTGAGCTTTAAGATCAGTTGACCATTTCAAATATCATGAATAGTGATGTGATCCTGAAGATCTACACTAATGAAACTGTTAAACAGTTTTCAGATATATTTATTGACAATCCGAATATTGTCAAAATCCTGCTGCTAAAAATCCAGCTAGGATTGACATACCAAAGATAATGGATGTAATCCACTAGTAGTAGAAGTGGATGTCCTCACTGAATTAGATGACATACCACGAGGCTCCAAAGAGAGTAAAACTCCTGGAGACCTTTAAACAATACCACCACAAGAAAGTGAGCTCATCTTCATATCCTCTCCTTTTCTAGACCCTCTAGAAGAGAGGAATATGGAATAAATTGAAGTATTATTGTATAATGTACGTACATGGGGAGGTGTTTGGATAAAAAACACACTTATCAACAACTTATCCACGTTTCATTTTGCCACTAAATTTGATAATTATAAATATCGTTCCTCACTCTGTTACCTGAAGCAAACATAGGATTGGCCAAAATGTGGAATAAGGCAATAATAAGCTGAGTTGGACTCGACTATGAAACGTGAAGTGTTTGGACTAGAAGTCCTGATATCAAAAAATATATCAAACATGTGGGCATAATGAGATTGAATATATAAAATTATAAATAAATAAAATCGATATATGATATAGATTAGAGGTCCATTTCGCTGAAACCAGGAAGTAATCAAGTAAGATGAGCTTGACTCACTTACAAATAAAACTGATGCATCAAGTGCACTGGTTAATTTTGCGAAAATCCTGCGATTGGCAAAGGAAAATTTTGGGTTTTCGCTGCTATGGATATTATGACAGCATACCCTTATGGATTTATTCCTAATTTCTCTACTTACCTGAATAGACTCTGAGACGTCTATTTTATGAAATATATAAATTCAACCAATAAAGTTTCTTATCAATATAAGGGCTCCTACTTAAGGTTGTCTTTGCATCTTTAAAAGAGCAAAGAAAATGATTTGGGATTATATTTCCAAATGACCACATCATCCAAAAGATGAAACACTCATCCAGAAGATGAACACATCATCCAAAAGATGAAACACTCATCCAGAAGATGAACACATCATCCAGAAGATGAAAATATCAGCCAGAAGATGAAAATCATTTGACATTTAACGTCATACACCCGAAGTTAATGAAGAAACATGGACAATTGTAATCCATTAAATACAACTATTGGTTGAATGTATGTATATATAGACCCCTTCCGTTCGCTGGAAGAGTGGAAGGATATCCTTGGTTCTGAAATGCCTTACTTGAGTTTCTTTGATACACTCCTTTATCTGGCCAACTACACACTTCTCTATGTAGCGTCGGCATTAAATCTGTTTAACCAGATATAGTGCAGTGCATGTAGCACGTCACTAGACCGGAGCTACGCATCTTCTGCGCTACCTCCAAGGGTCACTACCGTAAATGATCATACTCCAGGTTAAATGTATTTGCAGATTCAGATAATAAATCATCACGATGACCACCTCGAAGGACAGGCCACATCCTGGAAATCTGCAAAGCATGCGACTAAGGAAACATCATCCTACCATTCTGAGAAGCTCATCATCCAAGAAGCAAATCAAGAGTATGCATGGCTACACCCTGAAGTAGCTCGCAAACACAGTGATGACTGGGTCAGAGACTAGAGACGTGGAGCTATCTACCGAGTCTACAGGCCATTCCACTTTCCTAGCTCATACTTGGGAAGGCTCCATCAAAGGAGATGAGACAGAGCACACCTCTTAAGAGGAGCTCCCTTGGATTCAATAGCTGCCATGATGAGCGATGCTTGTATTTTTGTGTTTTTTTCTTCTTGGAACGTTGTAGATGAGATTGATGTATAGCTAGCTATCTAGGAGATATGCAAGCCTGAAGCTTGTACAGATCAGGGGGAGTTAAATATAGAGTTGTACTCTTTTTCCTTAGCTATGGTTTTAGAGTTAAATATAGAGTTGTACTCTTTTTCCTTAGATATGGGTTTTTCCACTGGGTTTTTCATAGCCAAAGGTTTTAATGAGGGAACCACATCAACTCAGGATCCAAAAGTATTCGCCTTTTGTGATACTCATAAGCATTATGAATTATGTAGTATTCATATGCTGAGTTTACAAAGATGGATGGATAAGGAAAAGTGTAATGAATGATACCTTTAAATTATATTGATATAAGAGTTATGGCCTTTACTATATAGACTATGATTTTCTCATCTCTCAACATAAATGATTTAATAAAGAGAACCATATCTTCCAGAAAATGTAGAAAATAGCTTCGACGTCAAAAAAAATCCGCTAAAAAGTCAGTTGGAACTGTGAGATCGCCATCTTCAACTGAAAAATAAGAAAAAACAAAATTAGGCCATAAAATCATATCATTTAAAAAATGATCCATATCTTCCATAAAATGAAGAAACGTAACCCCGAGCTAAGAAAAATCCGTAAAAATGTCTGTTTGAATCGGTAGATGGCCATGATCAACGGAAAAAAGTGAATACAAAATTAGTCTATAAAAATCATATCATTTAATAAATAGGTCCATATCTTACAGAAAATGGAGAAAATAGCCCGGATCTCAGAAAAATCCGCTCAAATGTCCGTTTGGAACCAGGAGATTGCCATCTTCAACTAAAAAAGAGAAGACAAAATTAGGCCAAATAATCATATCATATAATAAAAAGGTCCATATCTTCCAGAAAATGTAGAAAAATTGCCCCAACATAAGAAAACGGGTTATTTAGTACAGACCCCCTGTGTTTTCTCCAAAATTAGTATCAACCCCCTATGGTTTCAATAATTAGTAAGACCCCCCCTGCCATATGGGGGTGATACTAATTTTGGAGAAAACACCGGGGGGTGATATTAATTGTGGAGAAAAACTTGCAGTGCCATAGGGGGTCTTACTAATTATTGAAACCATAGGGGGTGATACTAATTATGGAGAAAACACAGGGGGTCGGTACTAAATAACCCGAAGAAAAATCAGCAAAAATGTCTCTGGGAACCTGTAGATCGCCATCTTCAAACTGAAAAAAATAAAAGAAGACAAACGTATCTTTTAATAAAAACTATATATCTTACATAAAATGTAGAAAATAGCACCGAGCTCAGAAAAATCAGCAAAACTATCCGTTGGAACCCGGACAACGACATTTTCAACAGAAAAATAAGAGAAGACAAAATTAAGCCAAAAATCATATCGTTTAATAAGAAGATTAATATTTTTCTGAAAATTTAGAAAATATCCCGAGGTCAAATAAATCTAAAAAATGTACGTTGGAACTGGTCGATCGCCATCTTCGACTGAAAAATTAGAGAACATAAAAGTAGTCCAAAAAATCATATCATTTAATAAAAAGATACATAAATTTCCAAAAATTTAGAAAATACTCCCGCGCTCAGACAAATCCGCAAAAATTTCTGTAGGAACCGGAAGACCGCCATTTTCAACTTAAAAATAAAAGAAGAAAAATTAGGCAATAAAAATTATAACATTTAATATTTAGGTCCATATCTTACAGAAAGTGTAGAAAATAGCCCGGAGAACAAAAAAATCCGCTCAAATGTCCGTTAGAACTGAGAAATCGCCATCGTCAACTGGAAAAGGGAAGACAAAATTGGGCCAAAAATCATAACATTTAAAAAAGATCTAAATTTTCCAGAAAATGTAGAAAAATAGCTCCAAGCTAAGAAAAATCCATAAAAATGTGCATTGGCACCAGTAGATCGCCATTTTCAACTGAAAAAAGAGGAGAAACGTAAGTTATAAAATTCATATCATTTAATAAAAAGACCTGTATCTTCCATAAAATGTAGAAAATAGCACCGCGTCTATAAAAATATGCAAAAATGTCTGTTGGAAACGGAAGATGGACATCTTCAAGTAAGAGAAGACTAACTTAGGCCAAAAATCGTATAATTTAATAAAAAGATACATATCTTACAGAAAATTTAGAAAATAACCATGTGGTCAGAGTAATCCGCAAAAATATCTGTTAGAATCGTCAAATTGCTATCTTCAACTTAAAAATAAGAGAAGACAAAATTAGGCAAAAAATCATATCATTTAATAAAAAGATCCATAACTCTCGAAAATGTAGAAAAATAGCACCGATCTCAAAAAAATCCAGATAAATGTCCGTTGGAATCGGGAGATCGCCATCTTCAACTGAAAAATAAGAGAATGCAAAATTATGTTATAAAAATCATATCATTTAATATAAAGATTCATATAATACATAAAATGTACAAAATTGCTCGTAACTAAGAAAAATCCAAAAAATGTCTGTTGGTAATTGGAGATCGCCATCTTCAACTAAAAATAATAGAACTCAAAATTAGGCCAAAATCATATCATTTAATAAAAAGATTTATATCTTCTAGAAAGGTTAGAAAAATCCGCAAATATATCCATTGGAACTGGAGATCGCTATCTTCAACTGAAAAGTAAGAGAAGATAAACTTAGTCTATAAAAATCATATCATTTAATAAAAAAATTCATATCTTCAATGAACTTTTGAAAATAGTTCGGAGCTGAGAAAAATCGGCAAAAAATGTCCGTTGGAATCGAGAGATAGCCATATTCAACTGCAAAAAAGGGAAGATAACTTAGTCTATAAAAATCATATCATTTAATAAAAAAGATCCATATCTTCAATAAACTGTAGAAATTAGTTTCAAACTTGGAAAAATCCTCAAAAATGGATGTTGGAACCAGGAGATCGGCATATTCAACTAAAAAAATAAGAGAAGACAAAATTAGTCATATCATTTAATATTAAGATTCATATGGTACAGAAAATTTAGAAATAGCCCGAAGCCCAGAAAAATCCCTTAAAATGTCCGTTGGAACCGGTAGATCGCCATCTTGAACGAAAAAATAAGAGATGACAAAATTAGGCCAAAAATCATATCATTTAATAAAAAGACCCTTCCCCAAAATGTATAAAAATATTCCCGAGCTCTAAAAAATCGGCAACAATGTCCGTTGGACCCGGGAGATCGCCATTATAAACTGAAAAATAAGAGAAGACAAAAATTAGGCTATAAAATCATATCAATTAATATAAAGATTCACATCGTACAGAAAATGTAGAAAATAGCATGGAGCTCAGAAAAGTCCGCACAAATGTCTGTTGGAACGGGAGATCGCTATTTTCAGCTGAAAAATAAGAAAAGATAAAATTAGGCCAAAAAATCATATCATTTAATAAAAATCCATAACTTCCAGAAAATGTAGAAAATAGTATCGAACTAAGAAAAATCCGCACAAATGTTTGTTGGCACCAGGTGATCACCATCTTCAACTGAAAAATAAGAGAAGACAAATTAGGCGAAAAATCATATCATTTAATAAAAAGATACTGATCTTCAATAAAATGTAGAAAATAGCTCCGACCTCGAAAAATTCCGCAAAAATGTCCGTTGGAGCAGGGAAATCACCATCTTCACCTAAAAATAAGAGAATACAAAATTAGGTGAAAATGATTTATTTAATAAAAAGATCCATATCTTCCAGAAAATGCAGAAAATAGCTCCGAGCTGAGTAAAATCCACCAAAATGTCCGTTGGAACAGAGAGATCACCATCTTCAACTGAAAAATAAAAGAAGATAAAATTATGCCAAAAATCATATCATTTAATTAAAATATCCACATCTTCCAGAAAATACAGAAAATAGATCCGAGCTAAATAAAATCCGCAAAAATATCCATTTGAACCGGGAGATCACCACCTTCAACTGAAAAATAAGAGAATCAAAATTAGGTTATAAAAATCATATCATTTACTATAAAGATTCATATCATACTGAAAATGTAGAAAGTAGCTTGGAGCTCAGAAAAATCCGCAAAACTGTTCGTTGGAACCAGGAGATCGCCATCTTTATCTTAAGTATAAGAGAAAAAATTTAGGCCAAAAATCAAATGATTTAATAAAAAGATACATATCTACAAGAAAATTTAGAAAATAGCCTCGGGAACAAAAAAATCTGAAAAAATATCCATTGAAAAATATCCATTAGAACTGGCAGATCGCCATCTTCAGCTAAAAATAAGAGAATACAATATTAGGTCAAAAAATCATATCATTTAATAAAATGATCAATAACTTCTATAAAATGTAGAAAATGGCACCAAGCTCAGAAAATTCCGCAAAAATTTCCGTTCGAACCAGGAGATGGCCATCTTCGACTTAGAAAACAGAAAAGACAAAATTAGCATATAAAAATCATATCATTTAATAAAAAGGTTCGTATCTTACATAAAATATAGAAAATAGCACAGAGCTCAGAAAAATCCGCTTAAATGTCTGTTGAAACTGGAAGATCGCCATCTTCAACTGAAAAAAGCGAAGACAAACTTAGGTCAAATAATCATATCATTTAATAAAAAGGTCCATATCTTCCAGAAAATGTAGAAAAATTAGCAAAAATATCCGTTGGAACCTATATATCACCATTTTAAACTGAAAAATAAGAGAAGAAAATCGTAAGCTATAAAAATCATATCATTTAATAAAAAGATACATATCTTCCATAAAATATAGAAAATAGCACCGAGCTCAAAAAAATCATCAAAAATGTCTGTTGGAACCAAGAGATCGCCAATTTCAACTGAAAAATAAGAGAAGACAAAATTAGACCAAAGCTTATATAATTTAATAAGTAGATCAATATCTTCCAGAAAATTTAGAAAATATCCCATTTGTCAGATAAATTCGCAAAAATGTCCGTTAGAACCGGTAGGTCGCCGTCTCAACCTAAAAAAATAAGAGAAGTCAAAATTAGGCCAAAAAGCATATCATTTAATAAAAAGATACTTAACTTTCCGAAAATGTAAAAAAAGCCCCGAGCTTAGAAAATCTGCAAAAATGTTCGTTGGAATCGAAAGATCGCCATTTTCAACTTAAAAATAAGAGAAGACAAAATTAAGATATAAAAGTCATATCATTTAATAAAAAGAACCATGTCATACAAAAAATGTACAAAATAGCCCGGAGCTCAAAAAATCTGCACAAATGTCCTTTGGAACTGAGAGATCGTCATCTTCAACTATAAAAAGAAAAGAAAAATTTGGACAAATAATCATAACATTTAATTATAAAAGATCCATATTTTCCAGAAATGTAGAACAATAGCTTCAAGCTAAGAAAAATCTGCAAATATGTGCATTGGAACCGGTAGATCACCATCTTCAACTGAAAAAATAACAGAAGAGAAACGTAGGCTATAAAAATCATGTCATTAATAAAAAGATCCATATCTTCCATAATGTAGAAAATATCACCGAGCTAATAAAAATCTGTAAAAATGTCCGTTGGAAACGAGAGGTCACCATCTTCAATTGAAAATAAGAGAAGACAAACTTAGGCCAAAAAGCATATACTTTAATAAAAATATTCATATCTTCCAGAAAATAGCTCCGAGGTCAGAATAATCTGCAAAAATATTCGTTAGAACCGGGAGATTGCCATCTTCGACAAAAAAAATAAGAGAGGAGAAAATTAGGCATACGGATCATATCATTTAATAAGAAGATCCATAACTTCCCGAAAATGTAGAAAATAGCGTCGATCTCAGAAAAATCCGTAAAAATATCCGTTGGAATCGAGAAATCGCCATCTTCAACTTAAAAATAAGAGAAGACAAAATTAGGTTATAAAAATCATATCATTTAATATAAATGTAAATATCATACAGAAAAAGTTTAATATAAATATCATACTGAAAAGTTTAATATAAATATCATACTGAAAAAGTATAAAATTGCTCGTAACTCAGAAAAATCTGCAAAAATATTCGTTGGAACTGGGTTATCGATATTTTCAACTTTAAAAAATATGAAAAGACAAAATTAGGCTATAAAAATCATATCATTTTATATAAAGAACCATATCTTACAGAAAATGTAGAAAATAGCCCGGAGCACAAAAAAATCAACCCAAATGTCCGTTGGAACTGAGAGATCGCCATCTTCAACTGAAAAAAGAGAAGACAACTATTAGGCCAAAAATCATAAAAATTAATAAAAAGAAGCATATTTTCCGAAAAACGTAGAAAAATAGCCCCATGCTAAGAAAAATCCACAAAAATGTGCATTGGAACTGGTAGATCGCCATCTTCAACTGAAAATAAGAGAAGAGAAAAGTAGGCTATAAAAACATATCATTTAATAAAAAGATCCATATCTTTCAAAAATGTAGAAAATAGCACCGAGATCTTAAAAATCTGCAAAAATGTCCATTGGAACCGGGAGATCGCCATCTTCAATTGGAAAATAAGGGAAGCCAAACTTAGACCAAAAATCAAATAATTTATTAAAAGATCCATATCTTCCAGAAAATTTAACAAAATAGACCCGAGGTCAGAATAATCCGCAAAAATGTCAATTAGAATCGAGAGATCAACATCTTCAACTTAAAAATAAAAGAATACAAAATTAGGCAAAAATATCATATCATTTAATAAAGAGATCCAGAACATCCCGAAAATGTAGAAAATAGTACCGATCTAAGAAAAATCCACAAAAATTTTCGTTGGAATCGGGAGATCGTCGTTTTCAACTTAAAAATAAAAGAGGATAAAATTAGGTTATAAAAATCATATCATTTAATAAGAAGATTCACATCATACAGAAAATTTAGAAAATAGCTCGGAGCTCAAAAAAATCCACAAAAAAGCTCGTTGTAACTAGGAGATCGCCATCTTCAATTGAAAAATAAGAGAAGTCAAAATTAGGCCAAAAATCAATCCATTTAATAAAAATATCTATATTTACAGAAAATTTAGAAAAGATCCCCGAGGTAAGAAAAATCCGTAAAATGCCCGTTGGAACTGGGAGATCACCATCTCCAACAGAAAAATAAGAGAATATAAACTTAGTCTTTAAAATCATATTATTTAATAAAAAGATACATATCTTCAATGAACTTTTGAAAATAGTTCCGAGTTGAGAAAAATCCGCAAAAATGTCCGTTGGAACCGCGAGATCGACATCTTCAACTAAAAAATAATAGAACAAGATTAGGCTAAAACATATCATTTAATATATTATATCTTACAGAAAATTTATACAATAGCCCATAGTCTGAAAAATCCCTAAAAATTGTTTGTTGAAATCGGAAGATCGCCTTCTTCAACGAAAAATAAGAGACGACAAAATTAGGCTAAAAATCATATCATTTAATAAAAAGATTCACAACTTTTCAAAAACGTATAAAAATTGACCCAAGCTCTGAAAAATCCGCAAAAATCTCTGTTGGACTCGGTAGATCGCCATTTTAAACTGAAAAAAATAAGAGAAGACAAAAACTAGGCTAAAAATCATATCAATTAATATAAAGGTTCATATATTACAGAAAATGTAGAAAATATATGGGAGCTCAAAAAAATCCGCAAAAATGTCAATTGGAACCGGGAGATCGCCATATTCAACTGATAAATCAGATAATACAAAATTAGGCCAAAAAATCATATCGTTTAATTAAAAGATCAATAACCTCCAGAAATTGTAGAAAAAAATACCGAGCTCAGAAAAATCCCCACAAATGTCCGTTGGAACCGGGAGATCGCCATTTTCAACTGAAAAAATAAGAGAAGACAAAATTAGGCAAAAAATCATATCATATAATAAAAATATCTATATCTTTCATAAAATGTAGAAAATAGCTTTGAGCACAGAACAATCCGCAAAAATGTCCATTGGAAGAGCGAGATCACATCTTCAACTGAAAAATAAGAAAAGACAATTAGGCCAAAAATTATATCATTTAATAAAAAGATCCATATCTTCCAGAAAATGCAGAAAATAGAACCGAACCCAGAAAAATACATAAAAATATCCGTTGGAACAGGTAGATCGCAATCTTCAACTGAAAAAAATAAGAGTCGACAGAATTATGCCAAAAATCATATCATTTAATAAAAAGATTCGTATCTTCCAGAAAATGCAGAAAATAGCTCCAAGCTAAGTAAAATCTGCAATAATATCCGTTGGAACAGAGAGATCGCCATCTTCAACTGAAAAATAAGAGAAGACAAAATTATGCCAAAAATCATATATTTAATAAAATGATCTACATCTTCGAAAAAATACAGAGCTAAATAAAATCCGTAAAAATATCCGTTTGAACCGTGAGATCACCATCTTCACCTAAAAAATAAGAGAAGACAAAATTAGGCTATGAAAATCATATCATTTAATATAAAAATTCATATCTTGCAGAAAATGTAGAAATTAGCCAATAGCTCAGAAAAATCTGCAAAAATATCAGTTGGAACCGGAAGATCGCCATCTTCATGTGAAGAATAAGAGTGGACAAAATTAAGCCAAAAAATCAAATGATTTAATAAAAAGATTCATTTCATCCAGAAAATGTATAAAATAGTCTCGAGGTCAAAAAAATCTGAAAAAATGTATGTTGAATGGGAGATCGCCATCTTCAACTAAAAAATAAGAGAATACAAAATTAGGCCAAAAAATAATATCATTTAATAAAATGATCCATATCTTCCATAAAATGTAGAAAAATAGCATCGAGCTCAAAAAAATACGCAAAAATTTCCGTTTGAACTGGAAGATGGCCATCTTCAACTGAAAAAATAAGAGCAAATAAACGCAAGCTATAAAAATCATATCATTTAATAAAAAGTCAATACCTTCCATAGAATGTAGAAAATAGCACCGAGCTCATAAAAAATCAGCAAAAGGTCTATTGGAACAGGGAGATCGCCATCATCAACTGAAAAATAAGAGAATACAAAATTAGGCCAAAATGATATCATTTAATAAAAAGATCCATATCTTCCAGAAAATACAGAATATAGACCCGAGCTAAGAAAAATCCGCAAAAATGTCTGTTGGAATAGGGATATCACCATCTTCAACTGAAAAATAAGAGAAGACAAAATTATGCCAAAAATCATATCATTTAATAAAAAGATCCATATCTTCCAGAAAATGCAGAAAATAGATCCGAGCTAAGTAAAATCAGCAAAAATGTCCATTGAAACATAGAGATTTCCATCTTTAACTTAAAAATAAGAGAAGACAAAATTATGGCAAAAATCATATCATTTAATAAAAAGATCCACATCTTCTAGAAAATACAGAAAATAGCTCCGAGCTAAGTA
The DNA here is from genome assembly GCA_030789695.1 of Scilla litardierei. Classification (NCBI taxonomy): domain Eukaryota; kingdom Viridiplantae; phylum Streptophyta; class Magnoliopsida; order Asparagales; family Asparagaceae; genus Scilla; species Scilla litardierei. The sequence continues at coordinate 44,662 of JAULAV010008634.1, forward strand.
AAATCCACAAAAATATTTTTTTGAACCGAGAGTTCCCTATCTTCAACTGAAAAATAAGAGAAGAAAAAATTATGCTATAAAAATCATATCATTTAATATAAAGATTCATATCTTACAGAAAATGTAGAAATTAGTCTGGAGATCAGCAAAGGGAATTGCTATTCGGACAGACCTATCTGCTGAGTTCACATACCTCTTAATTTTTTGCTGATGGGCACAGTCTGAAAACGCATTTGTGCTCAGTTCACAGACCGGACGAAATCATCTTCAGACTTCTCCTTTGCATTAACGCTTCGCGTTCCTTCCTCTCGCAAAGTTCTCTAGGGTTCGCCTGCGATCTCTCCATCTCTGTCAATCACTTCTTTTGTGCCCGTCGGATCTGACGCATTAAAAGAACTGGGTGGATCTGATCTCATCTCGCAATCTCCTTCTTCTTCCTCTCGTGATCTCTCAGGCAGCTCCTTCCTCTCTGATCTCATCTCGCGATATCCCAAGTGCTTGACAACCGACTCCCAAGTTCCTTCAAGCGGTGGCTCCTCCTTCACCCCATCTCCTGGTTAATGGTTGGTAAAGTTTCGATCTTTGATAAAGATGTGATCCTTGGTTATAAAGTTTCGATCTTTCATAATAAGGTTTTGTTCTTTGATAAATCTGTGATCTGTGATATAAAGTTTCGATTTTTGACATTATGATATGTAGTTTTTTTGCTCCTTGGTTACCTTTCATACTACATACATATGAATTCTTAAGTATTCAAGTTCTATTGTTTGCTGGATTGTTTGTTGGGAATTGCTGGATTGTTTGGAACATTTTGATAAATCTGTAATTTTTACTATTGTAAAATTTTGCTGGATAATTTTGATGCGATCTTTTGTCTACATTTACATTTATAATATTGAACATGCTGCAGATTCACTATTACCAATTTTGTCTACATTTACATTTATAATCAATCGCACAAGTCATTTGAAAGATGGTAACATGGTCGTTCTGTGAAAACTCAAAGATGGAATATGTCATGTTTCATTATTTCCAGAACCTTTTACAAATCCAATATGACCAATTTTTATTTCTAACATATTCATTGGATTTATCACCCAAACTTAGCCTCATTTGAATCACCATTTTCCTTCAAGGAGATCAATTTTGTTGCTGGGTAATTGGGTCCTTATTAGCTTCATAGGCCGATAACTTCCTAATTTTTTTTACTTCAGCAATTTCAGGGCTTGGTCAAACCAAACATGTCTCCCTTAATGACTATTAGGATTTCTTAGTGGGAAATATGATACTGAATTCAGAACCAGTTTCAGAAATCAGCTTCAGAAATCTGAAACATAATTTTGCAGCAGAATCTGAATTATGTTTCAGAATTCTCACTGAAACTGCTGCAGATTCTGAATGCTGCTTCTTCAAAACTTGCTGAATATGCTACTAACTTCTGAAAGAGATTTCTTTCAGGAGTACATAAAAGAACATGTCTCAGAATACAGGATTCAGATTCTGTATTCTAGGTACAGGTCGACATCAGACTGCAGCAGTATTCTGATACCGAACTGCGCCAAAAAATTCAACCGCATGTTCAATATCAGTAAGAATTTCAATGAATTGATTAACATATACCTATTGTGCTTTGTTTGTGTAAAGAAAATTGATGTTGCACTATTGCGTTTGGCTCCATGTGGATGAGAACAAAGCCCTTAATAAATGTTTTTTCTTGATTAAATGATGTACATTTTCCTTATGCATGACAGGTAGGTGTTGAGAATTTAGTTCGAATTTGTTGCCAAAGCTAGAGGAAGGAAATTGTATACATGGAGAATGCAATTTTTCATATGGAGGGTGCTCTATCTCCATTTATAGAAGGAGATGAAAATGGAAAGGTATGAAATAAATGATATTTAATACTTTGTAAATGAAATTCATAAATGTATGTTAAGTGTTGATGGTAAATATAAATTGTAGGATGCTGTCTTGAGCAGTGTATGTAGCATTGGAACAGAGTGCAATATAGATATTATTGTGCAATTTACTATCACAACCATATTTCGAAGTAGAGATGAACTATTACAATGGATAAATGACAGCGGTAGTGAAAATGGGCTGGTGACTGTGAAAAGGGCAACGAATATGACGACTATGGGTGGTAGGCTCCCACATATGTATTTTGCATGTGAAAGGAGTGGGATATATCGTGGCAACAATTTTAGTTGTGAGGAAAAGACGAAGAAGAAGACCAGAAGCAAGAAATGTGGTTTTCTGTTTTCTTTGAAGGTGAAGATGATTGGCAATAGGATGAATGGAATGTTACAGTCTTGTGTGGGGTGCATCACAACCCGCCTGCGACTTACCTCAAGGGACATTCATATGTGGGGATATTACAATGCTCGGGGATGGAAACATTGGTAGAACTGTCGCAAAGTCTTGCGAAGCCAAGAGAAATTTTAAGAATATTGAAGAAACTAGATAAGTATAATGTTACAACGATTAAAACAATTTACAATGCCAGACAGAAGCTAAAGGTTGTGGAGATGGCAGGGCGATCTCAAATGCAACAACTCATGAAGGGCTTGATAGAGAAGCAGTACACTGAATTTCATACATCTAATGCAAAGACATCATGTGTTAGGAATTTATTTTGGGCACATCTGACTTCAGTTGATATATTACATGCATTTCCTGATATTCTGATAATGGACTGCACATATAAGACAAACAGATACCAGCTTCCATTGTTTGAGATTTTCGGCATGACATCGACTGAAATGACATTCAGTATCGCATTTTTTACTTGGAGGTTGAATGAGAAGATTGTTATACATGGGCATTGGATCAGTTGAGATATTTGCTTTTGGATTCATGATGCCTAGAATAATTTTGACAGATAGAGAGCAAGCTCTTATTAATGCCATCACCAAAGTATTTACCTCTGCGAAGAATCAATTATGTAAATGGCATATTTCAAGGAGTGTAGTGGCGAATTGCAAGAAATTTTTGAAGTCAAAGAAAATTGGGATGGATTCTTATCAAGCTGGTGTTTGTTGGTATTAGCACGTACGGAGGAGGAGTATGGGAAAAAAAACTCAGGGAATTTGAGAAAAAATTTATTGCTTCTCCACAGTCCATAAGATATGTGAATAATTCATGGTTGGACAAGCACAAGGAGATGTTTGTTTCGGCTTGGACCGATACAAATGTGTATTTTGGGAATGTAACAACCAATAGAGCAGAGAGTTCGCATGTAAAGCTTAAAAACACTTGGAATCATCGGCATGCAATTTTGCAACATCATGGTCTATTATGCATTCTTTGCTAGAGCTACAGCAATACATAGATTAAGGCATCTTTTGAGAAATCAAAGAGCTGCATGCTGCATGACATGAAGGGCCACTTATACAAGGAGTTGAATGGGTTTATGACTATACTGAAATGAAAACAATTGTGGATTAAGCAGCACAGTCTGAGACAAGTGGCATTGGAAGAAGCTAGACATTGTACCCATGAAGGAATTGATCGAAGAGGATGTGCTAATAAAGGAGGAGTTGGATCCGGTATACAAGAAATACAAAGCCCTGGATGGTTCTACTAAGAGGCAGATGCTAATAAAGCTGAAGGAGATATCCACCCCCAACGACCACTTTTCTTATCGAGCCATAGGTAAAGGTAAATGTGAGGGGGAGGCCAAAAAATAAAAAGAAGGAGCATATGAATACATCCACCGGGAGGGAGCCTTCTCACTTTGAGCATGTATTATCTGCTAAAGGTACTTGCCCTACTCCTTGCAAAAGGCTCTTCGTCCAAAGTTTCCTTGGCAAAACCACCACGTCGAGAGAAGGAAAAGGTGTACCGGTCCCATTCAGCTTCATCATCATCACCATTCATTGATAACTTTCCAGAAGGTATCAGACCATATGTACAACTTGTCAAGAATGTCAAGGCCGATGGCAACTGTGGGTACAGGGCAGTTGCAGGTCTACTTGGCACAGGGGGATAGGACAACTAGAGGAAGGTGAGAATGGATTTGAGGATAGAGTTGAATAAATATGATGACAAGTACATCAGAATTCTTAGTGTCGAAGAGGTAGCACATCATGATGCGGCATTGTCATCTATGGATGATTACCTCCCGTACAGTTGTTTGATGACCAAGCCAGATATTGGTTATATTGTTATAACAGCGTGTTGCATTATCTATTCAACAAAACGTGTCTTACATTTCTTTCCGCTTAGGTCGGGAGCCCGTGCCATTACCTCTCTGGCGCCATATCATTAGAGGGTACGTTAATGATAATCACTTTGTCGAGGTATATCTTATGGATGGAAGCCCTATACGACCAGTTGCGTCATGTTGGGAACAAAACCATCACCCCCAGGCAAACGGATGTGATGCGTATGGAAACAGTGTGAAGAAATTCAAGGATATAGTCAGCAAAGATATGGCTATAAGAGATATAATCGTTATTGAAGATAATTGAAGGGTATGCACATATTAAAAATCAATTCATCCTTTGTCTCCCTGCAATTTTCATGTTTATTCATACAAGGCATCACTGCATTTTCTTATCTATAATACTGCTTGTATGTTCAGGCATGTGTGCATCCACATGTGCACTTTTCACTTGATATGGATTTTGTTCCCAAGAAGTATTATACCTAAGAATTCTCTTAGCTATAATTATCAAATCGTGCAGCAATGTTGTGTCGGAAACGTGTCTGATACGCGTGTCATACATACATGTCTTATTTGTTTAGAAATTGTGGCATGTGGAATAACGATATTCATGAAATATATCTAGGAATATAGATGCCTCTAAGTGATTGCATGTCAGGACACATATTTAAGTTATAGGTAACAGCAATTACATGTATAAATGAATGTAGTGTTTGGTATTCTATGTTTATATATGTATGAATAATATATATGATTTTTCATGAAGTAGAAAGGAACGGACGAAGATATCATTTTCATGTTCACCCCATTTAGTAACTGTTTCTAGATTATTTTCTTACTCTTTTACATTCTTGCTTCGCCACTTTTGACCATTCATTCTTTGCCGCTTTTGACCATTCATTCTACTGAAATTTGTGTACCAATGATGCTGATTTAGCATATCATGTACTATTCTTTTTCTTTTTGCATGTTCCTAGCATCGTCAAGGTTTAACTAACCCCTTCATGTCTTTTCCTGGAAAATTTTGGAGGTTTGGAAATTTCCTGTCTTCCCATCATGTTGTTGTATTCTTCAAGCCTGCTTATTTTGTGCCCAAGTTGCGACTCTTCTGTATAATTTGCATGCAAGTCAGAATCTATACCATAAGCTTGTTTCTTTGTTTTGGTTGCAGAACCATGATTTTTACAACTTTATCAATACATTTACTAAAATAGTCAGAATCTATACTCTTATAGGTGCAGCCCTTTCACACAAGTGGTCGTATGGGCTTTGTATTTGTGGAGGAAGTTTGGGCACTTGTAAGTTATTCCATTCATTCATCTTTGTATTAGCGCATCCCAATATGCAAACAGACAAAATATTACACCGTCAATCTTGATAGAACAAGGAAACACATTAATACACGTAGTCATGTAAAACAATTGTCATTCAAATGAATAGGGATTTGATCGTCACTTGCAAATGTTAGATGATCTATGTTTTTAAGTAATCTAGGAATATTACAGCACTAAGATTGCATGCAACTTGATTTGTGGTGAAATATGGAAAAAATTGTTATTGACTATCATTTTATGATTGAGTTTGCATGACATTTTATGATTGCAATTTGCATGCAACTTGTATTTTTTTATTTTAATTTTTTTTAAATTAACATGTGGATTTAATTATGTGGTATTGATCTATTATGTGGAATGGTAGTCATATTATGTGCTATATGTTTCAGGATTTTTCAGGATTTTCCTATAAGCAAGCATGCCCAGTTTATCTGATTCAGTTGCATAGCCCCAACCCTTCATAATATGACTTCATACATGTGTAATTGAAGAATATACAGCAGTCATATGTAATATATATTTTCTTTCACAAGAAGAAGAGGTAGAACGATATTGTCAAAAATCACTAATATGAAAGATCATTAATCTATACATGGCATATGTTGTTAAGTTTAGAGCTTGTTGGGGTTTTAATGTTCTTTCAATAGCCATGACATCTATAAATTTCGGGCGATTCTCATTTTCTGCGCTATTCTGCATGCAGATTCATTACTCCAAGCAAGGGCCAAGGTGGAATACGTTCCTGGCATATGTTGGGCCTGTGTTTCTTGATTTTCAGGGATACTTAGAATATATGAATGTGATGTATTAATGGATTTTTTATCAGAAAGATAGTCAGCTAGTTGAAATGTTCGATACTCTTCATATAATTTAGCAACACTCTAAATTCTTCATTGTGTTCTTTCATCCATGAGAAAAAACATGCATGTCATCTATACTATAATTTTTGAGAAATTGCCATAGCCAGTCATAATGTCTTAGTTTCATTATTATTATTTTATTTTGACAGTTTCTTAAATTGTCAGAACACAAGGATTTTGCATGTTGTCTGGACCCTTTTTCATCAGTATGCTAATTGTGGATGCATATATTCTGTTTTGTTTTCCTAGCGAACATTCTAAATGGTCAGCCCTATGTGGATTGTTTTTGGAGTCTAGTAATCTCCATGATTTCCACTGGGATTTTTCTCAACAACAAAAACACACACAATTTGTAGACAACAATTATGGTATAATCTCACAGTGCAGATAACAGAACATTGTAAAGCTTTCTATTAAGTGCTAACATGTTTAGAATCATGAAACAGGTATAGAAAAGGTAGAATTCCTCATGGTGCAAGATGTGAGAGGATTTAAGATACATATGCCATTATATGAAAGGCCACCCGAAGACTCAGGCCCACCTAGCAGCCTCAACTGGAAGCATACATGGCATACATATGGATGGTACAAGATTTTATAAGGGATTGTACAAGGGATTTTACCTGGAAACAAATGACCATGGGATTGTACAAGATTTTCTGGAAGGAAATATTTGTTGGGTTTTCTTGTAGTAACAATTTGAGTTAGATTTCAATATCTCTTTGTATTTTTTTGGATGCATAGTTGTTAGGGTTTTTTGGAATATCATACAATTGATGTTTTGTACACGGATGTTAGTGACATCCTTGCGAAATGAAATTGTTGAAGAATTTCGTAAGATATTGTTGAAGAATTTGATGAATTTGTAAGAATCTGTCATATTGAGGAATGGATAAGAAGAATATGTTGCAGAATCGGTTATTTTTTTCTCAGAACTATATGAATATTGTTTAACTTGAAAATCATTCAGAGTATGTCCCGATGGATAATGGAACAATTGTTATAGGAAGAACACAACTGCTACATATCTTAACAATTGTTACAGATCTCAACAATTGTTATACAAAGAACACATAAACTTGCTCTTCTTTGTGCTGGATATGATAAACTCTCATTGACAATCACATAAACTTGTTCTCTTTTTTGTTGTATGTCCCACATGTATCATGCATCTCAGCTTCCAGATTTGAGCTCTGCTGATATGTCCCAAGCATGAAACCAAGCTGCAAATGCATTAAAAAGCATATATCAGTTTACTTGAAGCCTGAAACATGAAATGAGAAAAAAATCTGAATGTTGGATATATTGGAAATGAAGCAAGCTTTAAAAATATGAAATTGCTTACAAATTGATCCTGAAGCATGACACCAAAAAAATCTCAATAAGGGACATAAATATACATGAAGCCTGAAACCTGAAACCTACAAAATTCTGAACATATACCTGAAGCCTGAAACTGATTATAGTTTATTCATTTTGGAACCACCGGCAAATTTTGGTGTGTGGACACCGCTATTCTAACTTCGGAAATTGGAACTGCCATCGAAGTTTAATCACATAATGCCGTGGATGTTCAACATCATTATGAATGCAAATGTCTATGTGCCATCTTCCAACTCAATAGCACAGTACATGCAAATGTCCAACTTGTTGGGATTGAGCAAATAACAGCCCAACATCTGCTACCCTCCCTGATTTTGCAAAGAAATCTATTACAATATCACGGAATTGGGAAGGAGCAAGTCACCTCTTACGAATCTCCTACAGAAGACCACATGCTCTGTCCAAGTCACCTACTTCACACAATCCAATGATTAAAGTCTCAAAAGTGAATGCATCTGGCCTTGATTTCATCTCGGGCTTCATTCCTGCCTTCAGCTCTTTCTCCTCTGTGGTTGAGAAGGGCACGGAGCTCTGCGGAGGAGGCGTCGGAGGAGAAAGTCCAGAGGCGGAGGAAGTCGTCGAAGGAGGCGAGGAAGCTAGAGGTGGAGTTGGGCTGGAACATGAAGTCTGTGCACCCATTGAAAATGTCTGTAAACTCAGCAATTCTAAGGGCTTTTGGGGGGTTTTAAAAAGATCTATTAAAGGGTAAGTTTGGCATTTTTTGAAAAATTAAGTGGTAAGTAAATTTAGCAAAAAAAGTATGTCCCGATTGCAATTCCCATCAGAAAAATCCACAAAAATGTCCGTTGGAACCAGGAGATCACCATCTTCATTTGAGATTTAAGAGAAGACAAAAATAAGGCCAAAAAATCAAATGATTTAATAAAAGATACATATCTTCCAGAAAATGTAGAAAATAGCTTCGAGGTCAGAAAAATCCGTAAAAATGTCCGTTTGAACCGAAAGATCGCCATCTTCAGCTAAAAATAAAAGATGACAAAATTAGGCAAAAATCATATCATTTAATAAAAGATACTTTTTTCCGTAAAATATAGAAAAATAAGCCCAAGCTCAGAAAAATCTGCAAAAATGTCTATTGGAACTGAGAGATGGCCATATTCAGCCAAAAAATAGAAGACAAAATTAGGCCAAAAAATCATATCATATAATAAAATGATCCATAAATTCCATAAAATGTAGAAAAATAGCCCCAAGATCAGAAAAATCCACAAAAAATCTGTTTGAACCGGGAGATGGCCAAATTCAACCGAAAAATAAGAGAAGACAAAATTAGGCTATAAAATCATATCATTTAATAAAAGGTACATATCTTACATAAAAATGTAGAAAATAACCCGAAACTCAGAAAAATCTGCTCAAAATGTCCGTGGGAACTGGGAAATTGCCATATTCAACTAAAAAATAGAACATAAAATTAGGCCAAGTAATAATATCACTTAATAAAAAGGACCATATCTGCCAAAAAATGTAGGAAAATTGTCCTAAGCTAAGAAAAATCAGCAAAAATGTCCGTTGGAACTGGTAGATCACCATCGTCAACTGGCAAAATAAGAGAAGACAAACTTAGGCTATAAAAATTATACCATTTAATAAAAAGATACATATCTTCCATAAGAGGTAGAAAATAACACCGAGCTCAGAAAAATCAGCAAAAATGTCTGTTGGAACTGGGAGATCGCCATCTTCAACTGAAAAATAAGAGAAGACAAAATTAGGCCAAAAATCCTATCATTAATAAGAAGATCAATATCTTCCAGAAAATTTAGAAAATATCTCCGAGGTTAGATAAATCTGCAAATATGTATGTTCAAACCGGTAGATCGCCATCTTCAACTAAAAAATAAAAGAATGCAACATTGGGTCAAAAATCAAATCTTTAATAAAAAGATACATAACTTTTTGAAAATGTAGAAAAATATCCCCAAATTCAGAAAAATTAGCAAAAAATGTCCGTTGGAACCAGGAGATCGTCATTTTCAACTGAAAAATAAGGGAAGACAAAATTAGGCTATAAAAATCATATCATTTAATATAAGATCCAAATCTTACTGAAAATGTAGAAAATAGCCCGGACCTCAAAAAAATCAGCATAAATGTCCGTTGGAACTAAGAGATCGCCATCTTCAACTGAAAAAAGAGCAGACAAAATAAGGCCAAAAAGTCATAACATTTAATAAAAAGGAACATATTTTCCAGAAAATGTAGAAAAATATCCCCAAGCTAAGAAAAATCCGCAAAAATGTGCATTTGAACCGGGTGATCGCCATTTTCAACTGAAAAATATAAGAGAAGTGAAACGTAGGCTATAAAAACATTTAATTTAATAAAAAGATCATCTTTCAAAAATGTAGAAAATAGCACCGAGCTCATAAAAATATTCAAAAATGTCCGTTGGAACTGGGTGATCGCCATCTTCAATTGAAAATTAAGAGTTGACAAACTCAGGACAAAAATCATATAATTTAATAAAAAGACACATATCTTCCAGAAAATTTAGAAAATAACCCCAAGGTCAGAATAATCTGTAAAAATGTCCGTTAGAATTAGGAGATGCCATCTTCAACTTAAAAATAAGAGAAGCCAAAATTAGGCAAAAAAATCATATCAATTAATAAAAAGACCCATAACTTCCCGAAAATGTATAAAAATAGCACCGATCTCAGAAAAATCTGCAAAAATATCCGTTGGAATCGGAAGATCGCCATCTTCAACAGAAAAATAAGAAAAGGGAAAATTAGGTAATAAAAATCATATCATTTAATATAAAGATTCATATCTGACAGAAAATGTAGAAAATAGCCTAGAGCTCAGAAAAATCCCTAAAATGTCCATTGGAACCGGGAGATCGCCATCTTCAAGTGAAAAATAAGAGAAGACAAATTTAGGCCAAAAATCATATCATTCAATAAAAAGATCCATACATTCCAGAAAATTTAGAAAATAGCCTTGAGGTCAGAAAAATCCACAAAAATGTCTGTTGGAACAGGGAGATCGCCATCTTCTGCTAAAAATAAGAGACGACAAACTTAGTCTATAAAAATCATATCATTTCATAAAAGATCCAATTCTTCAATGAACTTTAAAAATAGTTCCGAGGTGAGAAAAATCCACAAAAATGTCCGTTGGAATCGGGAGATCGCCATGTTCAACTGAAAAATAAAAGAAGACAAATTAGGGTAAAAATCAGATCATTTAACATAAAGATTCATAAATTACAGAAAATTTAGAAAATAGCTCAGAGCTCAGAAAAATCCCTAAAAATGTCTGTTGGAACCAGAAGATCGCCATCTTCAACGAAAAAAATAAAAGATAACAATATTATGCCAAAAATCATATTATTTAATAAAAAGATCCTTAACTTCCCGCAAATGTAGAAAATAGCACCGATTGCAGAAAAATCCGCAAAAATGCCCGTTGGAATCGGAAGATCGCCCTTTTCAACTTAAAAAATAAGAGAAGACAAAATTAAGTTATAAAAATCATATCATTTAATATAAAGATTCATATCATGCAGAAAATGTAGAATATAACTCGAAGCACAGAAAAATATGCAAAAATGTCCGTTGGAACCAGGTGATCGACATCTTCAATTGAAAAATAAGAGAAGACAAAATTAGGCCAAAAATCATATCATTTAATAAAAAGATCCATATCTTCCAGAAAATTTAGAAAATAGTCTCGTGGTCCGAAATATATGTAAAAATATCTGTTGGAACCGGAAGATCGCCATCTTCAATTGAAAAATAAGAGAAGACAAACTTAGTCTATAAAAATCATACCATTTGATAAAAAGATGCATATTTTCAATGAACTTTTGAAAATAGTTCCGAGCTGAGAAAAATCCGCATAAATGTCTGTTGGAACCGGGAGATTGACATCTTCAACTAAAAAATAGAGAAGACAAAATTAAGTTAAAAATTATATCATTTATTATTAAAATTCATATTTTACAAAAAATTTAGAAAATCGCCCGGAGCATAGAAAAATCCATAAAGACGACAAAATTAGATAGCCATCTTCAATGGAAAAATGCCCTGTGGGAACTGGGAGATAGCCATCTTCAACGAAAAATAAGAGAGAACAAAATTAGACCAATAAGTCATGTCATTTAATAAAAATGACCATAACTTCCCGAATATATATAAAAATAGCGTCGAGCTCTGAAAAGTTTGCAAAAATGCCCGTTGGACCTGGGAGATCGCCATGTTCAACTGAAAAATAAGAGAAAAATTAGGCTATAAAAATCATATCAATTAATATAAATATTCATATCTTATAGAAAATGTAAAAAATAGCCCGGAGCTAAGAAAAATCCGCGCAAATGTTCGTTGAAACCGGAAGATCGTCATTTTTAACAAAAAAGAGAAGTCAAAATTAGGCTAAGAATCAAATCATTTAATAAAAGATTCATAACTTCCAGAAAATGTAAAAATAATACCGAGCTAAAAAAATCCTCACAAATGTCCGTTGGAATCAAGAGATCGCCATCTTCAGCTGAAAAATTAGAGAAGACAAATTTTTGCCAAAAATGATATCATTTAATAAAAAGATCCATATCTTCCTGAAAAGTCAGAAAATAGGTCCGAGCTCAGAAAAATCAGCAAAAATTTCCGTTGGAACAGGGACAAAAAATAAGAGAAGATAAACTAATGCCAAAAATCATATGATATAATAAAATGATTCGTATATTCTAGAAAATGCAAAAAATAGCTCCGAGCTGAGTAAAATCTGTAAAAAATCTATTGGAGCAAAGAGAGCGCCATCTTTAATTTAAAAATAAGAGAAGACAAAATTATACCAAAAATCATATCATTTATTAAAAAGATCCATATCTTACCGAAAATACCGAGAGATCATCAATAACTGAAAAATAAGGGAAAATAAAATTAGGCTATAAAATCATATCGTTAAATATAAAGATTCCTCAGAAAAATCTGCAATAAATGTCTGTTGGAACCGAGAGATCGCCATCTTCATCTGAAATATAAGAGAAGACAAAATTAGGCCAAAAAATCAAATGATTTAATAAAAAGATCTATATCTTCCAGAAAATGTACTCAAGGTCAAAAAAATCCATGTCCGTTGGAACTGGGAGATCGCTATCTTCAGCAAAAAAATAAGAGAAGACAAAATTTGGCCAAAAATCATTTCATTTAATTTATGATCATTATCTTCCATAAAATGAAGAAATAGTCTCTAGCTCAAAAAAATACGCAAAAATGTCCGTTGGAACATGGAGATCGCCATCTTCAACTGAAAAATAAGAGAAGCGTGATATCATTTAATAAAAGATCCACATCTTGCAAAAATACAAAAAATAGCTTCGAGCTAAGTAAAATCCGTAAAAATATCTGTTTGAACCGGGAGTTGCCCATCTTCAAATGAAAAATAAGAGAAGACAAAATTAGGCTATAAAATCATATCATTTAATATAAAGATTCATATCTTACAGAAAATGTAGAAAATAGACCGGAGCTTAGAAAAATCAGTAAAAATGTCCCTTGGAACCGGGAGATCGCCATCTTCATCTGAAATATAATAGAAGAAAAAATTATGGCAAACAATCAAATAATTTAATAAAAAGATACATATCTTTCAGAAAATGTAGAAAATAGTCCCAAGCTTAGAAAAATCCGCAAAAATGTCCGTTTGAAGCTGGATATTACCATTTTCAACTGAAAAAAATAAGAAAAGACAAAATTAGGCTATAAAATCATATCATTTAATATAAATATTCATATCTTATAGAAAAGGTAGAAAATAGCTCAGAGCTCAGAAAAATCCGCCCTAATGTCCGTTGGAACTGAGAAATCGACATCTTCAACTTAAAAATGAGAAGACAAAATTAAGCCAAAAAATCATTACATTTAATAAAAAGGTACATATTTTCCAGAAAATGTAGAAAAATAGCCCTATGTTAAGAAAAAACAACAAAATGTGCATTGTAAACGGTAGATCACCATCTTCAACTAAATAAATAAGAGAAGAGAAACATGGGCTATAAAAAAGAAATCATTTAATAAGAAGATCCATATCTTCCAAAAATGTAGAAAATAGCACCGGGCTCATAAAAATCCGCAAAAATGTCTATTGGAACAGGCATCTGCCATCTTCAATTGAAGAATAAGAGAAGACAAACGTAGGCCAAAAATCATATAATTTTATAAATAGATCCATATCTTCTAGAAAATTTAGAAAATAGCACAGAGGTCAGAATATTCCTTAAAAATATCTGTTAGACCCGGTAGATCACCATATTCAACTTAAAAAATAGAAGATAAAATTAGGCCAAAATATTATATCATTTAATAAAAATATACATAACTGAAAAATAAGAGAATTAAAAAATTGGTTATAATAATCATATTATTTAATATAAAGATTCATATCTTACAGAAAATGAGGAATATAGCTCGAAGCTCAGAAAAATCCCTAAAAATGTCCATTGTGACCGGGAGATCGCTATCTTCAACTGAAAAATAAGAGAAGACAAAATTAGGCCAAAAATCAAGTCATTTAATAAAAGATTCATATCTTCCAGAAAATTTAGAAAATACCCTCGAGGTCAAAAAAATCTGCAAAAATGTCAGTTGGAACCGGGAGATTGACACTTCAATTGAAAAAAAGAGAAGACAAACTTAGTCTATAAAAATCATATATTATAATAAAATATCCATTTCTTCAATGAACATTTTAAAATAGTTTCGAGCTGAGAAAAATCTGCAAAAATGTCTATTGGAACCGAAAGATTGACATTTTCAACTGTAAAATAAGAGAAGATAAAATTAGGCTTAAAATCATATCATTTAATATTAAAAGATCCATATCTTCGAGAGAATGCAGAAAATAGACCCGAGCTCAAAAAATTTGCAAAAATGTCCGTTGGAACCAGGAGATCACCATCATCAATGAAAAATAATAAGAGAAGACAAAATTAAGCCAAAAAATCTTATCATTTTATAAAACAATCGATATCTTCTAGAAAATACAGAAAATTGCTCCGAGATCAGAAAAAGCCGCAAAAATGTCTGTTGAAATCGAGAAACCGCCATCTCCAACTGAAGAATAAGAGAAGTTAGGCTATAAAAATCATATCATTTAACAAAAGATTCATATCTTCAATAAAATGTAGAAAATAGCCCCGAAGTAAGAAAAATGCGCAAAAATGTCCATTGGAACCGGGAGATAGACATCTTCAACTTAAAAAATAAGAGCAGACAAAATTAGGCGAGAAAAATCATATCATTTAATAAAAAGATCCATATATTATATAAAACATAGAAAATAGTCATGAGCTCTGAAATATCTGCAAAAATGTATGTTGCAACCGGGAGATCGACATCTTCAACTACAAATTAGAGAAGAAAAAATTAGGCTACAAATATCATATCATTTAATAAAAAGATACATATCTTCACTAAAATGTAGAAAATTGCCCGGGCTCAGAAAAATCCACAAAAATGTCAGCCGGAACTGGGAGATCGCATATTCAACTGAAAAATAAGAGAAGACAAAATTAGGCAATTAAATCATATCATATAGTAAAAAAGATAAATATCTTCCAAAAAAATTAGAAAATGGCCCCAGGCTCAGAATAATCAACAAATATGTCCGTTGGAACTGGGAGATCACCATCTTCAACTGAAAAAATGAGAAGACAAAATTAGGCTATAAAAATCATTTCATTTAATAAAAAGAACCATATCTTTCAGAAAATGTTGAAAAATAGCTCCGAGTTAAGAAAAATCCGCAAAAATGTCTGTTGGAAGTGGGAGATCGTCATCTCCAACTGAAAAAAAATAAGAGAAGACAAACGTAGAATATAAAAATCATATCATTTAATAAAAAGATAAAGATCCACAAGGGTTCAGAAAATTTATCATTAAGCTTCAATTTATACAATCTATCAATAAGTATATCTGAATCAACAAGTTTAACATGATTATACAAATTAAAACATCCATGTTCAAATTTACATTTATAACCATGTAAATCCAACTTCAGAAGGGAAACAAAATTCCTTGTAATTGTAGGAACATAAAGAGTCATACTTAAGTCCAATTGATAGCCAGTTTCAAGGACTAGAGCTCAGAAAAATCTACACAAATGTCCGTTGGAACCAGGAGATCGCCATTTTCAACTGAAAAAAAAGAGAACACGAAATTAGGCCAAAAAATCATATCAGTTAATAAAAAGATCCATAACTTCTAAAAATGTAGAAAAATAATCCCAAGCTCAAAAAAATCCGCACAAATGTCTGTTAGAACCGAGAGATCGCCATTTTCAACTGAAAAAATAAGAGAAGACAAAATTAGGGGAAAAAATCATAACATTTAATAAAAAGAACCAAAACTTCAATAAAATGTAGAAAATAGCTCCGAGCACAAAAAATCCGCAAAACTGTCTGTTGGTATAGGGAGATCGACATCTTCAATTGAAAAATAAGAGAAAACAAAATTAGGCCAAAATGATATTTATACAAAAGATTCATATCTTCCAGAAAATAGATCGAGCTCAGAAAAATCCGAAAAAATGTCTGTTGGAACAGGGAGATTCATCTTCAACTGAAAAATAAGAGAAGACAAAATTATGCCAATAATCATATCATTTAATAAAAAGATCAACATCTTCCAGAAAATGCAGAAAATAGCTCCGAGCCAAGTAAAATTAGGCAATAAAAATCATATCATTTAAAATAAAGATTTATATCTTACAGAAAATGTAGAAAATAGCCTGGTGCTCAGAAAAATTCGCAAAAATGTCTGTTGGAACCGGGAAATCGCCATCTTCAGCTTAAAAATAAGAGAAGATAAAATTGTACAACATATCGTCAAACTGAAAATCAATGCCATAAAATATATTCATAAGAAATTGAACATCTCTAAAGGTATACATGATATCTTTGAATAATCAAAAATATATCTAATTTAAGAGGTCCAATTTTTCATTCATATATCCATCGATTATCAAAAAGTTTAATTTCCTTTGGGAAAATTTAAACTCCAACAATAAATGAAAATACTTACTATGCATTTAAGTTTATTGGTGACATGAAAAACAATTATAAATAAACATATTGAATTTTGGTCACTTTGGTGTACCTAAATTCCTCAAACATAACACATATAACATAAAACAAATTCAATTCTCAAGATTAGAACTTTACAAAACATGATTAGAATTCTTTGTTTTATGTAAACTATAAATTTTCCTCATCAAATAATAATGAGATTTACTATCCTATCAAAATAGTTAAACCATTAAGAATGTACCAGTGCCCCATATAATTCACCTTCTTAATTAATCAAAATATTTAATCAAGTTAATCTAAACATAATTAAACATTTAATTTTGGCCAATGGATGTTATCCTGTAGCCTGTGTTTCAATATTCGGGCCTATTTGCCCCCCCACTGCAAACATTGCAAGTGTGTGGGACCCGTAAATCTTTGAGGTAGTTCAGGCTAGCCCATAGGCGGGTCGTAGTAGAGGGCAATGCCCATAGGCGGGCCACAAAAACAGAATTAGTTAGTAATTAAGCCATAAAGAGAATGAGTTAGTGATAGCGGAAGCATAAATTTGTGTGCAGAACTTTCTTAATCAAAGAAGAAGTTCTGTAAATAAAATAAAAAACAATAATTAAACATTTATCCTTTGTTGTCCTTGCACAAATAACCAAATTAAAAACAAATAAAATACATCAAGAAAAGACTTTAATCTTAATGCCCAAAGGCAGCCCACAGAAGTCGCTTCAGAGGACAAATCTAGGCTGGCCGCTGAAGCATGAAGCACAGTAAATAGAAATGCACGCTAAAGCATGAAGCAAAATAAAATCATTAATCTACACACACATTTGAAATCTGTATAAATTGATTTATTTCGAATATCAACACAACAATTAAATGTGGCAGGGTAGTCAAGGTGCCTTAATTAGGGCGTTGGTATGTAGCGACTCGGATCAAGTCCTCGTCAGAAACAAGAATTAGTAGTTGATTAAAAAATTAATCAATGCATTAAAAATCAATGCATAATAATGAAGTGTAGATGATGGCGCAAAGGTGTTCTTCGGCCTGTTGGTCTTTAGTTTCATTCCTTCATCCTGTAGGTTACAGGATCAAATCCTTCCAGTGACTATTTTTTGTTTTTCACCATTCTTTTATTAAATTTATTCATTATAAATCTTGTAAACATAGACATTAATTAATTTAGTTGTAAAATCCACCACAACCAAAATTTGGCAGGGTGGTCCAATGCGACAGATTTATACCTAGCTTTAAATTAATAATAATAATATATTATTATAACCATTTTTGGTTATAGCCTGATGGTTATAACTTCCTAGGAGTTATAACAGCCAAACCAATCTAATCCGTTACATCAGTGCTTGATGGACACAGAAGATTGATTCGGGGAATCTATAAATAGGTCATGTCCATATCCCTTGGTACAGACTACAATCCATCACGATTTGAGTACGTAAGTTGTAGAGGAGAAGGTATAGAAACATGTTTAATTAACTAAGTGACACAATGTCTTCCAACCCCAGGTGAAGATTATAAATATCTTAGTTCCTATATTTAATTGAATGTTTCTGCCTTATGACTTAATCATGTTTACAGATATCGATATGTTCATCTGAAAAATAAGAGAAGACAAAATTTGGCCAAAAATCACATCATTTAATAAAAAGATTTATATCTTCAATAAGCTGTAGAAAATAGTCCCGAGGTCAGAACAATCTGCAAAAATGTCCGTTGGAACCAGGAGATCACCATCTTCAATTGAAAAAAATAAGACAAGACAAACTTGAGCTATAAAATCATATCATTTAATATAAAGATCCATATCTTCAATAAACTATAGAAAAAAGACCCATGCTCAAAAAATCTGCAAAAATGTCCGTTGGAATCGGAAGAACGCAATCTTAAATCTAAAAAAAATAAGAGAAGACAAAATTAGGCCAAAAAATCATACCATTTAATAAAAAGATCCATATCTTTTAGAAAATATAGAAAATAGCAACGAGCTCAGAAAAATATGCAAAAATATCCGTTGGAACTTGGAGATCGCCATCTTCAACTGAAAAAATAAGACAAGACAAAATTAGGCTATAAAAATCATATCATTTAATAGAAAGATTCATATCTTCCATAAAATATAGAAAATAGCCCAGAGCTCAGAAAAATACGCAAAAATGTCTGTTGAACCGGGAGATCACCATCTTCAACTGAAAAATAAGAGAATACAAATTTAGGCTACAAAAAAGTATCATTTAATAAAAAGATAGATGTCTTCAATAAAATGTAAGAAATAGCCCGAAGCTCAAAAAACTGCAAAAATAACCGTTGGAACAGGAAGATCGCCATCTTCAACTAAAATTTGAGAAGATAAAATTATGATTTAAAAATCATATCATTTAATATAAAGATCCATATCTTTCAGAAAATGTAGAAAATAGTTCCGAGCTCAGAAAAATCTGCAAAAATGTCCGTTGGAACCAGGATATTGACATCTTCAATTGGAAAATAAGATAAGACAAAATTAGATCAAAAATCTTATCATTTAATAATACGATTCATATCTTCTAGGAAATGTGGAAAATAGCCCAGAGCTTAGAAAAATACCTAAAATGTCTGCTAGAATCAGGAGATCGACATTTTCAACTAGAAAATGTGGAAAATAACCCGGATCTCACAAAAATCAAAAATGTCCGTTCGAACTGGGAGATCGACATTTTCAACTGAAATAAAAGAAAAGCTAAAATTAGGCTAAAAAATCATATCATTAAATAAAAAACATCGCCATCTCAATTGGAAAATAAGAGAAGACAAAATTAGGTTACCAAAATCATATCATTTAATATAAAGGTCCATACAATATGGAAAATGTGGAAAATAACCCGGAGCTCAGAAAAGTCCTCAAAAATATCCGTTGTAACCGAGTGATTGCCATCTTCAACTTAAAAAATAAGAGAAGTCAAAATTAGCCTACAAAAATCATATCATTTAATAAAAAGATTTATATCTTCAATAAAATGTAGAAAATAGCCCAGAGCTTAAATAAATCCATAAAAATGTCCATTGAAACAGGGAGGATTGCCATCTTCAAATGAAAAATAAGAGAACAAATTTAGGATATAAAAATCATATCATTTAATATAAATATCCTTATCTTCTAGAAAATGTAGAAAATATCCTCAAGCTCAGAAAAATCCGCAAAAAATATCCATTGGAATCGGAAGATCACCATCTTTGATAGGAAAATAAGAGAAGAAAAAATTAGGCCAAAAATCATATCATTTAATAAACAATACATATCTTCCAGAAAATGTGAAAAATTACCCGGGACTTAGAAACATCTACAAAAATGTCCATTGGAACTGGGAGATAGCCATCTTCCACTGAAATATAAGAGAAGACAAAATTAGGTCAAACAATCATAACATGTGATAAAAGATCGTCATCTTCAACTGGAAAAAAAGAGAAGATAAAATTATGCTACAAATATCAAATCATTTAATATAAAGATCCAAATTTTATAGAAAATGTGCAAAATAACCCTTAGCTCGGAAAAATCCGCAAAAAGTTTCGTTGGAACTGGGAGATCGACGTCTTCCTTTGAAATAAAAGAGAACAAAATTAGGCCAAAAATCATAACATTTAATAAAAATCGTCATCTTCAACTGTAAAGTAAGAGAAGACAAAATTAGGCTACAAAAATCATATCATTTAATATAAAGATCCATTTCTTACAGAAAACATGGAAAATAGCACAGAACTCAGAAAAATACATAAAAATATCCATTGGAGCCGGTAGATCGCCTTATTCTACTGAAATATAAGAGAAGACAAAATTAGGCCAAAAATAATAACATTTAATAAAAAGATCACCATCTTCAACTGGAAAATAAAAGAAGACAAAATTTGGCTATAAAAATCATATCATTTAAAAAAGATTCATATCTTACAGTAAATGAGAAAATGGACCGGAGCTCAGAAAAATCCGAAAAATGTCCGTTGGAACCTGGTGATCACCATCTTCAACTGAAAAATATGAGAGAAAAATTAGGCTACAAAAATCATATCATTTAATAAAAGATCCATATCTTAAATATAATATATATAATAGCCCGGAGCTCAGAAAAATCCGTAAAAATGTCCTTTGGAACCAGTTGATCGCTTTCTTCAACTAAAAAAAATAAAAGAACACAAAACTAGAATATAAAAATCACATCATTTAATATAAAATTCATTATCTTCCAGAAAATGTAGAAAATAGCCACGAGCTCAAAAAAATCTGTAAAAATGTCCGTCGGAACCGGGAGATCGCCAACTTCAACAGAAAAAAGAGAAGACAAAATTAGGCCAAAAATCATATCATTTAACAAAAAAGAACTGTATCTTCTAGAAAATGTAAAAACCGAGCTCAGAAAAATCCGTAAAAATATCGGTTGGAACCAAGAGATCACCATCTTCAAGTGAAAAATAATAGAAGAGAAACATAGGCGATAAAAATCATATTATTTAATAAAATATACATGTCTTCCAGAAAATATGGAGAATAGCCGAGAGCTCAGAAAAATCCGCCAAAATGTTCGTTGTGACCGAGAGAACGTTATCTTCAACTTAAATATAAGAGAAGACAAAATTAGGCCAAAATAATATCAATTAATATAAAGATCGCCATCTTCAATTGTAAAATAAGAAGACAAAATTTGGCTGTAAAAATCATATCATTTAAAAAAGATCAATATCATCCATAAAATGTAGAAAATAGCCTGGAGCTGAGAAAAATTTGTAAAAATGACCGTTGGAACCGGATGATCGCCAAATTCAACTACAAAATAAGAGAATACAAAATTAGGCTACAAAAATCATATCATTTAATAAAATATTCATATTTTCAATAAAATGTCGAAAATAGCTCGCAGCTTAGAAAATTCCGCAAAAATGTCCGTTGGAACTGGGAGATCGCCCTCTTCAGCTGCAAAATAAAAGAATACAAAATTAGTCTACAAAATCATATCATTTAATAAAAATATTCATATCTTCAATATTATGTCGAAAATAGCTCGGAGCTTAGAAAAATCCACAAAAATGTCCGTTAGAACTGAGAGATCACCTTCTTCAGTTAAAATTAAGAGAAGACAAAATTAGGATATAAAAGTCATATCAGTAAATATAAAATTCTTATCTTCCAAAAAATATAGAAAATAGCCCCGAGCTTAGGTAAATTCGTAAAACTGTTTGTTGTTGGTACTGGGAGATCGCCATCTTCAACGGGAAAAATAAGAGAAGACAAAATTAGGCCAAAAACTTATCATTTAAAAAGCAATCCATATCTTCCAAAATTGTGGAAAATAGCTTGGGGCTTAGAAAAATCCGCAAAAATGTTCCTTGCAACCGGGAGATCGCTGTCTTCAACTTAAAGGTAAGAGAAGACAAAATTAGGCCAATAATCATATCATTTAGCAAAAAGCTCCATATCTTTCAGAAAATATAGAAAATATCCCCGATCTCAAAAAATCCGCAAAAATATCTGTTGGCACTAGATGATCGCCTACATCAACTAAAAAATAAGAGAAGACAAAATTAGGCTATAACAAATCATATCATTTAATGTAATAATGCAAATCTTACATAAAATGTAGAAAATAGGAGGACGGACCTCAAAAAATGGAACCGGGAGATCGACATCTTCAACGAAAAAATAAGAGAAGACAAAATTAGGCCCAAAATCATATCATTTAATAAAAAGAGTCATCTCTTCCAGAAAATGTAGAAAATAGCACTGAGCTCAGAAAAATTCGCAGAAATGTCCATTGGAACCGGGATATCTTCATTTTCAATAGAAAGATAAGAGAATATAAAATTAGGCTATAAAAATCACATCATTTGTTAAAAAGATTCATATCATTCAGAAAATGTAGAATATACACTCGATCTCAAAAAAATCCACAAAAATATCTGTTGGAACCGGTAGATCACCATATTAAAAAAATAAGAGAAGACAATAGGAGGTTATAAAAACATATCCTCTAATATAAATATTCATATCTTGCAGAAATGAATAAAATATACCGTAACTCAAAAATATCCGCAAAATGTTGATTGCAACCAGCAGATCACCGTCTTCAACAAAAAAAGAGAAGATAATATTAGGCTAAAAATCGTATCGTTTAATAAAAGGATTCATATCTTCCATAAAATATAGAAAAACAACACTGAGCGTAGAAAAATTTGCAAAAATGTTCGTTGGAACCGAGAGATTGCCTTCTTCAACTTAAAAATAATACATGACAAACATAAGCGATAAAAATCATATCATTTAATACAAAGATTCATATCTTTCATAAAATGTAGAAAATAGCACCGAGTATAGAAAATTCCGCAAAAATGATCGTTGGAACTGGAGATCGCTATAATCAACAGAAGAATAAGAGTTGACAAATTTAGGCTATAAAAATCATATCATTTAATATAAAGATTCTTAACTTTTTGAAAATGTTGAAAATATCCCCGAGAACAGAAAATCCGCAAAAATGTCCGTTTAAATCGGAATATTGCCAAATTTAACGAAAAAACAGAAGACAAAATTAGGCCAAAAAATCATATCATGTAATAAAACGATTGGTATCTTACAAATAATACAGAAAATAGCCTAGAGCTCAAAAAAATCAGGAAAAATGTCTGTTGTAATCGGGATATTGCCATCATCAACGAAAAAATATGAGAAGTTAAAATTAGGCCAAAAAATCATATCATTTAATTAAACGATAGATAACTTACAGAAATTACAGAAAAATCGGTAAAAATGTCTGTTGGAGCTGGCAGGCTGCCATATTCAACTGAAAAATAAGAGAAGACAAACTTAGGCTATAAAAATCATATAACTTAATAAAAAGACACATATCTTTAATAAAATGTAGAAACTAACTTCGACGTCAGAAAAATCCGCAAAAATGTCTGTTGGAACCGGGAGATCGCTACATTTAACTAAAAATATATCATTTAATAAAAATGTCAGTTGGAGCTGGAAGACTGCCATATTCAACTGAAAAATAAGAGAAGATAACATTAGGCTAAAAAATCATATCATTTAATAAAAAGATCCATATTTAACAGAAAATATAGAAAATAGTCCGCAAAAATGTTTGATGAAACCGAGATATCTCCATCTTCAACTGAAAAATAAGGGAAGACAAAATTAGGCTACAAAAATAAATCATTTAATAAAAAGTTCCATATCTTCAATAAAATATAGAAAATAGACCCAAGTTCAGAAATATCTGCAAAATTGTCCAATGGAAATGGGATATCGCCATCTTCAATTGAAAAATAAGGGAAGAGAAAATTAGCTTCAAAAATCATGTCATTTAATAAAAAGATCCATATCTTCAATAAAATATAGAAAATAGACCCGAGCTCAGAAATATCTGCAAAAATGTCCGATGGAACCGGGATATCGCCATCTTCAACTTAAAAATAAGGGAAGACAAGATTTGGCTACAAAAATTATATCATTTAATAAAAAGATGCATATCTTCAATAAAATATAGACAATAGACCCGAACTCAGAAAAATATGCAAAAATGTCTGTTGGAACCAGGAGATGGCCATATTCAATTGAAAAAAATAAGAGAAGACAAAAATTATGCCCTTAAATCATATCATTTAAAATAAAATACATATCTCCCAGAAAATGTAGAAAATAGTCCCAAGCTCAGAAAAATCCGCAAAAATATCCATTTGAACCGGGAGATCGCCATATTGAACTGAAAAAAGAGAAAACAAAATTAAGGCAAAAAATTATATCATTTAATTAAAAATTCAGATCTTACAGAAAATATAGAAAATAGCCACAAACCCAGAAAAATCTGTAAAAATGTCCGTTGGAACCGGGAGATCGCCATCTTCAACTTAAAAATAAGAGTAGAAAAATTAGGAAATAAAAATCATATCATTTAATACAAAATCAAATCATATCTTTCAGAAAATGCAGGAAATAGCCCCGATCTCAAAAAATGCACAATAATTTTTGCTGGAATCGAAGATTGACATCTTCAACTGAAAAAAAGAAACTACAAAATTAGGCGAAAAATACTATCATTTAATAAAAAGATACATATCTTCCTGAAAATGTAGAAAATAAACCCGAGCTCAGAAAAATATGCAAAAATGGCTGTTGGAATCGGGAGATTGCCATCTTCAACTGAAAAATATGTGAAGACTAAATTAGACTACAAAAATCATATCATTTAATAAAAAGATCCCGATCTTACAGAAAATGTAGAAAATACCCTCGATCTCAGAAAAATGAGCAAAAATATCCGTTGTAACCAGGAGATCGCCATCTTCTACTAAAAAATTAGAGATACAATTTGGATATAAAAATCATATCATTTAATACAAAAGGTTTGTATCTTACAGAAAATGCAGAAAATAGCCCCAAGCTCAGAAAATATGCAAAAATTTCCGTTGCAACTTGGAGTCACTATCTTCAACTAAAAAAATAAGAGAATACAAAATTAGGCCCAAAATCCTATTATTTAATAAAAATATATATATCTTCCAAAATGCAGAAAATAGCCACGAGCTCAGAAAAATCCGCAAAAATAGAAGAAAAATTTAGGCCAAAAATCTTATAATTTAATAAAAATATTCATATCTTTCAGAAAATATAGAAAATAGCTCCGACCTGAGAAAAATCTGTAGAAATTTCCGTTGGAACTGTGTGATCGTCATCTTCAACCTAAAAAAAGAGAAGATAGCGAAAAAAATCATATTATTTAATATAAAGATCCATATCTTATAGAAAATGTAGAAAATAGATCGGAGCTTAGAAAAATCCGCAAAAATGTCTGTTGGAACATGGAGATAGCCATGCTCAACTGAAAAATAAGAGAAAATAAAATTAGGCCAAAAATCATATCATTTAATAAAAAAGATTCGAATCTTCCATAAAACGAAGAAAGTATCACCGAGTTTAGAAAAATCCGCAATAATGTACGTTGAAGGAGATCGCCATATTCAACTGACAAAGAAGAGAAGACAAAATTAGAATATATAAATCAAATCACTTAATAAAAAAATCCATATCTACCAGAAAATGTAGAAAATAGCACGGAGCTCAGAAAAATCTGCAAAAATTTCTATTGGAACCGGGAGATCGTAATCTTCAACTTAAAAAATAAAGGAAGATAAAATTTAGGCCAAAAATCATATCAATTAATAAAACTATTCATATTTTCAGAAAATATAGAAAACAGCCCGGAGCTAAGAAAAATCCGCAAATCTGCCAGTTGGAACTGGGTGATTGCCATTTTCAACTGAAAAAATAAAAGAATACAAAATTAGACCAAAAATAATATCATTTAACAAAAAGAACTGTATCTTCTATAAAATGTAAAAACCGACTCAGAAAAATTCGTAAAAATGTAAAAACCGAGCTCAGAAAAATTCGTAAAAATATCCGTTGGAACCGAGAGATCACCATCTTCAGCTGAAAAATAATAGAAGAGAAACATATGCGATAAAAATCATATCATTTAATATAAAGATACATATCTTCCAAAAATGTAGAAAACATCTTCGACCTCAGAAAGATCCGCAAAAAATTCCGTTGGAACCGAGAGATCGCCATCTTCTACTGAAAATAAGAGAAGACAAAATTAGGATTTAAAAATCAGACCATTTAATACAAAGATCCTTATCTTTCTAAAAATGTAGAAAATAGCATCGAACTCCGAAAAATACGCAAAAATGTTCGTTGGAACAAGGAGTCGCAGTCTTCAATTTAAAAAATAAGAGAAGACAAAATTTGGCCAAAAAAATCATATCATGTAATAAAACGAACCAAATCGTTTAGAAAATGTAGAAAATAGCTCGGAGCTCGGAAAAATCCGTAAAAATGTCCGTTGGAACCGGGAGATCGCCATCTTCAATTTAAAAAATAAGAAAAGACCAAATAAGGTCAAAAAATCATATCAGTTAATAAAATGATACATATCTTTCATAAAATTTAGAAAATAGCCCCGAGCTAAATCCGTAAAAATTTCTGTTGGAACCAGAAGATCACTATCTTCAACTTGAAAGTAAGAGACGATAAAATTAGGCGATAAAAATCATATCATTTAATATAAACATTCATAGCTTACAGAAAATGAAAAAAATAGACCAGAGCTTAGAAAAATCCACAAAAAATGCATGTTGGAACCGAGAAATCGCCATCTTCAACCAAAAAAATAAGAGAAGACAAAATTAGGCTAAAAATTCATATCATTTAATAAAATGATCGATAACTTCCAGAAATTAAAGATAATAGCCCTGAGCTCAGAAAAATACGCAAAGATGTCCGTTGGAACTGGACTATGGAAATCTTTAGCTTAAAAATAAGAGAAGTCAAAATTAGGCCTAAAAATCATTTCATTTAATAAAATGATTCATGTCTTCTAGTACAAGCGCTGACTAAAGTCCCAAAAGATAGCGCTTCTTTAGTACAAGCACTGTTAAAGGTTTACCATAGACAGTGCTTGTATAAACAAGTGCTGTCTATCTGGGACCTTGGACAATGCATGTTTAGTACAAGCGATGTCTAAGGTCCCAATAGACAACGCTTCTTTAGTACAAGCGTTGTTAAAGGCCCACCATAGACCGCGCTTGTACTTAATGGCAACAACGATGGTCATTGCCATTGTTTTTAATATAAACATATATCACATACAATAAATTAGCAAATGAGAACTTATGCCATTTCATTCAATTGGCCCAATTGAATTTTCGATATGCTCAGTTTGATTGAGTCTAAAATAATTTCATTTGAAATTAATATCAGTGTATTAATTACACAAACTTCAGCATTTGCATAATTCATATCATTAATTTCTTGAAAGAAAAAGAACAAGTGCTAATAATTTTATTTGAATATAATATCATTGTTTACATTATTGATAGTTGTTGTCTTTTCCACCACCGGAAAAACTGTCATCGGATTCTACCACCGATTGCATGAAGGGAATGATGGTTCATTGAGACACATCGGGGATGCACTTCGAGCCCCAAGGACCCGAGCTTGACGGCTAGCCTCATCCCCGACTCTGTTCCTTCTTTAGCTTTGCTTGTTCATAACCCCTACAAAAAGAAAACATGAGCACAAGGAAGATTAGTAAGCTAAGCAATGGCACAAATCAATGCAAATACAGTTATAAGCCGGTATCTTAACATAACCAGAACTAGACATATATGAAGATAAAATGGACTCTCATTGATATGGAGACAAATGAATCTACAACATTGAACTGATTATTTATGCATCAACGGAAATCTAATACTCACCAGAATCTTCCTTCATGAAGCCGAGATGTGGTGTTATTCTGAATACATTTCCATAGAATCCACCCTTACCGACTAGAACTTCCATTTCTGTCAAATTGATATATAACACGAAAATTATTTTCACTTAGGGCCAACATTTATTTTTCAATATGATTGAAGATTGTCATACAAAAATTGCATGCTCTAATTTATTTATTTTATGGGAGGGGGTTATACCTTTCATCTGATCCATAACATGCAAGATTTCAAATTTAACTGAAGTTTTCAATTTGCAGTTCGATACCAATTCAACTCCCAACATCAGGCCTTTTCCCCTCACATCCCCAATGGCTATGGAAAGAACCAGTCAAGAATTAGAGCAGTCAAGTTTAAAAGCATTGTTTCTCCAGCATGATTATGATTTTTATAGAAAGGAAATATAGAAACCAAGTTAAATAAAAAGAAAAAACTGCACAAACATCTTTACATATTTTAAGGTTAAGAGCATATTAAGAATTTAATGTGCATAGGATTGAACAAGGTATCTAGTAACATCAAGCAATCAATATGATTTCTGTTCCATCACTAAATTGGAGACCATTGATCAAATTTAGGACATAAAAACACAGAGAAAATAGATTATTTATCATGGATCAGCTGGTAACTTAATTAAACTTACTCATGAAATAGTGTTGCATAAACATAGATTCTACGAGAATGAAAGCTTACTTTCGTGCTTCTCTTGGAGGGCCTCGAGGCGATGTTTCAATTAGGAACCCACGACAAATGCATTCTCTTGATGTCGTTCTTTCTCAAGTACTCTTTCAAGAGCGAGTCCTCCAGCAGTGCAGTAGGGATTGCCACCAAATGTATGAAAATAGCTCATGCGTGTTAAGACCTCAACGATCTCTGGAGTTGTGATCACCACCCCGATTGGTATCCCATTTCCAATACCCTGCTGATATCTCACAAGAAACCAATCAACCTAAG
Source organism: Scilla litardierei (assembly GCA_030789695.1). Lineage (NCBI taxonomy): Eukaryota > Viridiplantae > Streptophyta > Magnoliopsida > Asparagales > Asparagaceae > Scilla > Scilla litardierei. Next base: position 73,729 of record JAULAV010008634.1, read on the forward strand.
ATTAGATCTAAGTTTTGCAGTTATATACAGTCATGTTTTTAGTATTTCTTAAGAAGAGAGATTAAGAGAGACCCACAATTAATTATATTGGTGAAACTACAGTTGAGTAGTTGAAAACATATTTAATCCAAAAGATTAAGCTGATGAACAGAGAACCAACTGCTGTTATTCTTATCGATATTCGTTATAAGAATTAAAAATGCACCTTTGCCATTATAACTATACTAGGCACTATATATGCCCCTCAAATCCCCAGAAATGGCTCCTTGTGCGTGCAAATCCAGACTGAACTTCGTCGACAACACAAAGCCATCCAGCTTTCTTAATACTTTTATATACTGCAGTCTACTTGCATGGTGCTAATTCCACTATTCCTCCCACTACATATAAAATAAAACTAAAGATTAAAAATAAATTAATATATTAAATTAAACAAGTATAAAACTCAAGTAGTGGTTTTTTAAAAATAAAGTATATGAAGGGGCAAACCTGTATGGCTTCAGAAACGAAACCGGTAACTCGCCTAAAAGTTTCGAACTCGATAATTTCTTGGAAAATTAATTATATTTTTCACCATCTAAACCAAAAGCACCTCCATATGGATCTGGGTTTAATGCCTGGGCAGAATAAGATTTGACAATATATATACTACCATAAAAAGTTAAGCAAACATATTACTAGCAAAAACCCAGTAATTTATTTGAAAGCGCTTCTTCTGGTTCTAGGGGCGCAAAAATTTGTGGCATTCATTCATTGAATCAAATGCGTTTATATTTAAATGTGCAAAAATTATTGTTTCTAGAAACTTTTTAGTGTCAATTAGATGGTAAGGACACTGAAATTACCTAAAAGCAATCACTTTAACGAATTCTGTATCAGTTTGCAACATAAATTAAGATAAAGTTAACATTTTATTTTTAAGCAAACACAAAGATTCATTTCAAGTGAGATAATCTTACACAGAGAAATTAAAAAAGAAGAGGAAGAAAAATGGCAGATGCTACTGATACATACACCAGTTTCCTCCTTCACCTCTCTTACTGCTCCAGCAAAGATCTCCTAAGCCTATAATTATAACAATAATTGATTATTTGAGAATGAAAATAAGATAGACGTGAAATAATATCTCAATTTAGCAAACAAAGACTATAATTAAAACTTTCAGGACATCGACATAATTACGAAAAAAATGTCACTAAAATAAAAGAAGTCCAATGCCTCAATTGAAGCTTTCTCAACTTTCCAAAATTCTAATTTCTTTTAATTGTGTTATAGCTAATAGTGATCCCAATACAAATAGCAATTTTGTGCTTTTAATTTAAAGATGATAAAAAGATTCAATCAAAGCAGCTAGCACTAAAAAATCAAATGTTTATAAAGAATATCACATACCAGCAGAAGAGAAGAGGATTTTGTCCCACGATCGATGCAGCAACGAATTAGGACAATCAAGAAAGCCAACATCGGGGAGTATCTAGCGGGGAGTATATGTTTGTTGATCTCTCGAACGAAGACCTCCCCTTTAATACTAAGTCAACGGCATCGGAGAACACAGAATTGTCGATGTCGGTGAACAACACCTCCATGTGCGTGTCCTGCCACTCGCCATAGACGATTAGGAGCAGCCGAAGGATCGCTGAGAAGATGAGCATGCCGCGGATATCAAAAGGAGGCATTTGTGGAGAAATTTAGAACCTTGGTTTTAATTCGAATGAGCGAAAGAAGTCACCTTTTGCTGGTCTTTCAGGGTGTTTTCTCACCATGGATTGGTTGACTAGAGGACCGAATGTCAACGCTATCACATGTGGTGTACATGGCCTCTGGGAGATGGGCACAGCTCGTTCGGCTTTGGTGAAGTGCGTACAGGTCCGAGCGTCGACGTGCCAAAGAGGATCCTCGGCAAGGCAACGGCCTCTGTAGGTGGTGGAGATGAGCGAGCTCGAGGTGAGCACGATCGACTCCGGGCTGGTCGGGCACCGAAGGGTAGCCGCGGCGCGACTGGATCTTACTTGACATGGACAGAAGAGAAAGCTCAAAAAATCCACAAAAATATCCCTTGGAACCGGGAGATCACACTCTTCAACTGAAAAATAAGAAAAGAAAATTAGGCGATAAAAATCAAATCATTTAATATAAAGATCCATATCTTGTAGAAAATATAGAAAATAATGCCGAGATCGAAAAAATAAGTAAAAATTTCCGTTGGAACCGAGATATCACCATCTTCAACTTGCAAAATAAGAGAATACAAAATTAGGCCAAAAATCCTATCATTTAATAAAAAGATTCATATATTCCAGAAAATGTAGAAAATAGCACCGAGCTCTTAAAAATCCGCAAAAATGTTCGTTCAAATCGGGATATCGACATCTTCAAATGAAAAATAAGAAATGCCAAAATTAATCTATATAAATCATATCATTTAATGTAAAGATATAGCTTTCATAATATGAAGAAAATAAACTCGTGCTTAGAAAAATTCACAAAAATGTCCGTTAGAACAGGGAGATCGCCATCTTCAACTAAAAAAAATAAGGAAGACAAAATTAGGACGAAAATCTTATCGTTTAATAAAAAGATACATATCTTCCAAAAATGTAGAAATTATCTCCAAACTATGAAAAATTTGCAAAAATTTCAGTTGCAACCAGGAGATCACCATTTATAACTTCAAAATAAGAAAAGATATAATAAGAGGCCAAAAATCATATCATTTAATATAAAGATCCATATCTTACAGAAAATATAGAAAATAGATCATAGCTTAGAAAAATACGCATGTTTGAACCGATGGATCGCCATGTTCAACTGAAAAATAAAAGAAGACAAAATTAGAATATAAAAATTCATATCATTTAATATAAAGATTCACATCTTACAGAAAATGTAGAAAAAAGCACGGAGCTCAGAAAAATTCAGAAAAATGTTCGCTGGAACATGGAGAACACCATTTTCAACGAAAAAATAAGAGAAGGCAAAATTAGGCCAAAAATGCAATCATTTAAAAAAAAGATTCATATCTTCAAGAAAATGTACAAAATAGATCAAGCTCAAAAAAATCTGCAGAAATGTCCGTTGGAACCGTGATATCGCCATATTCAACTTAAAAATAATAGAAGAAAAAATTAGGCTATAAAAATCGTATCAATTAATAAAAAGATTCATATCTTCCAGAAAATGTAAAAAATAAAACCGAGCTCAGAAAAATTCGCTGAAATGTCCGTTGAAACAGCGATATCGCCATCTTCAACTTAAAACTAAGAGAAGACAAAATTTAGCTGTTAAAATCGTATCATTTAATAAAAAATTCATATCTTACAGAAAATGTAGAAAATACCATCGATCTCAGAAAAATCTGCAAAATATCTGTTGGAACCGGAAGATCACCATCTTAAATTGAAAAATAAGAGAGACAAAATTAGGCTACAAAAATCACATCATTTCATATATAAATTCATATTTACGGAAAATGAAGAAAATAGCCCGAAGCTTAGAAAAATACGCAAAATTGTCCGTTGTAACTGGGAGATCGCCATCTTTAACGAAAAAAAAGAGAAGACAAAATTTGGCCAAAAATATTATCATTTAAGAAAAAGATCCATACCTTCCAAAAAATTTTGAAATACAGCTCCGAGCCTAGAAGAATCCTCAAAAATATCCGTTTGAATTGGGAGAACGCCATCTTCAACTTAAAAATAATAGAAGACAAACTAAGCTATAAAAATTATATCATTTAATAAAAGATACATATCTTCCATAAAATGTAGAAAATAGCACCGATCTCAGAAAGATCCGCAAAAATGATCTTCGAACCGGGAGTCGCTATGTTCAACTGAAAAATAAGAGAACAAAAACTTAGGCTATAAAAATCATACCATTTAATATAAAGATTCTTATCTTCCAGAAAATATAGAAAATAGCACCGTGCTCAAAAAAATCCGCAAAAAATTCCATTTGAACCGGGAGATTCCCAAATTTAATAAAAAAGAAAAGACAAAATTAGACCAAAAATCATATCATTTAATAAGACAATCGATACCTAACAGCAAATACAGAAAATAGCTCAGAGCTTAGAAAAATCTGCAAAAATGACCGTTGGAACAAGGATATCATCATCATCAACGAAAAAAATAAAAGAAAACAAAATTAGGACAAAAAATCATATCATTTAATAAAACTATCCACTTCCATAAAATATTGAAAATAGCCCCGTGGTCTGAAAAATCTGCAAAAATGTCCGTTGGAACATAAAATTAAGAGTATACAAAATTAGGCTGGAAATATCATATCATTTAAAAATTCATATCTTACAAAAATGTAGAAAATAGTCCCGAGATCAGAAATATCCGCAAAAATGTCCATTGGAACTGGAATGTTGCCATCTTCAACTGAAAAATAAGAGAAGATAAAATTAAGCTACAAAAATCATATTATTTAATAAAAAGATACACATATTCAATAAAATATAGAAAATAGCCCCAAGCTCAGAAAAATTCACAATAATGTACGTTGGAATCGAAAGATTGCCATATTCAACTGAAAAATAAGAGAAGACAAAATTAGGCCTTAAACCATATCATTTAATAATATCCGTAAAAATTAGGCCAGAAAATGTAGAAAATAAACCAGAGCTCATAAAAATCAGCAAAAATATCCGTTGGAACCAGGAGATCACCATATTCAACTGAAAAATTATAGAAGACACAATTACGCCAAAAACATATCATTTCATAACAAGATACATATCTTTCAGGAAATTTAGAAATAGCCCCGTTCTCAGAAAAATCCGCAAAAATGTCTGTTGGAACCAAGAGATCGCTATCTTAAACTGAAAAATAAGACAAGACCAAATTAGGACACAAATCATATCATTTAATAAAAAGATCCATATCTTTCATAAAATTTAGAAAATAGCACCAAGCTCAGAAAAATCCACAAAAATTTCCAATGGCACCGGGAGTTCATCATCTTCAACTTAAAAATAAGAGAAGATAAAATAAGGCAATAAAAATCAAATCATTTAATATAAAGATCTATATCTTACAGAAAATGCAGAAAATAGACAGGAGCTAAGAAAAATCCACAAAAATATCCGTTGGAACTGGGAGATCGCCATCTTCAACGAAAAAATTAAGTGAAGACAAAATTATGCTTAAAATACTTATCATTTAATTAAACGATCGATATCTGCCAGAATATATAGAAATAGCACCGGCACAGAAAAATCCGCGAAAATGTCCGTTGGAACATGGAGATATCCATCCTCAACTGAAAAATATGAGAAAACAAAATAAGGCCAAAAATCATATCATTTAATAAAAAGATTCAAATCTACCAAAAAAGGCAGAAAATAGCTTCGAGCTTAGAAAAATCTGCAAAAATGTCCGTGGGAGGATATCGCTATCTTCAACTTAAAAAAATAAGAGAAGACAAAATTAGGCTATAAAAACCATATCATTTAATATAAAGATCCAAATCCATCAGAAAATGTCGAAAAAGCCCTTAGGCTAGAGAAATCTGCAAAAATGTCCGTTGGACCCAGGAGACCGCCATCTTCAACTGAAAAATAAGAGAAGACAAAATTAGGCTAGAAAAATCACATCATTTAAAAAGGATTCATATATTCAGAAAAAGTAGAAACTTGTCTCGAGCTCAGAAATATCCGTAAAAATGTCCGTTGGACCAGGAGATCGCTATCATCAACTTAAAAATAAGAGAAGACAAAATTAGGCTACAAAATTATATCATTTAATAAAAAGATTCATATCTTCAATAAAATGTCGAAAATAGCCCCGAGCTCAAAAAAATATGCTAAAATGTACGTCGGAAACGGGAGATCAAATATTCCACTGAAAAATAAGAGAAGGGAAATTAGGTCATTAAATCATATCATTTAATATAAAGATACATATCTTCCAGAAAATGTAGAATATAGCTCCTAGCTCAAAAAATCCGTAAAATGTACGTTGGAATCTGGAGATCCCTTATTCAACTAAAAAATAAGAGAAGACAAAATTAAGATAAAAATCATATCATGTAATAAAAAGATATATATCTTCCAAAAATGTAGAAATAACACCGAGCTCAGAAAAATCCACAAAAATGTCCGTTGGAACCGAGACATGGCCATATTAAACTAGAAAAATAAGAGAAGACATAATTAGGCGATAAAATTCATATCATTTATTAAAAAGATTCATCTCTTACAGAAAATGTAGAAAATACGCTCGTTCACAGAAAAACCTACAGAAATTTCTGTTGGAACCGGGAGATCGCCATCTTCAATTGAAAATAAGGGAAAACAAAATGAGTCTATAAAAATCATATCATTTAATACAAAAGATCTATATTTTTCAGAAAAAGTGCAGAAAATATCCCCGAGCTCAGAAAATACACAAAAATGTCTATTGGAACCAGGAGATCGCCATCATCTGCTGAAAAAATAAGAGAAAGCAAAAGTAGGCTATAAAAATCATATCATTTAACAAAAATATCCATATCTTCCACAAATTACAAAAAATAGAACCGAGCTCATAAGAATCCTTAAAAATGCCCATTGGAACCGGGAAATCGCAATCTTTAGCTAAAAAGAGAAGGCAAAATTAGGTTATAAAAATCATATTATTTAATATAAAGATCCATATGTTCCAGAAAATTCAAAAATAGACCTGAGCTCAAAAAATCCGTAATTATGTCTGTTGGAACCGGGAAATCGCCATCTTCAACTGAAAAAAGAGAAGCCAAAATTAGGCAATAAAGATCATATCATTTAATATAAAGATACATATCTTCCAGAAAATACAGAAAATTGACCACAGCACTGAAAAATTTGCAAATTATTTCGTTGGAACCGGAAGATCGCCATCTTCAACTTAAAAATAAAAGAAGACAAAATTAGCCGAGAAAAATAATACATCTAATTTAAAGATACATATCGTACAGAAAATATAGAAAATAGACCAGAGTTAAGAAAAATCCGCAAAAAAGTCCGTTGGAACCGAGAGATCGCCATCTTCAACGAAAAAAGAGAAGTCAAAATTAGGCGAAAAATTCATATCATTTAATAAAACGATCGATATCTTTCAGATAAGACAGAAAACAGCTCGCGCAAAGAAAATTCCGCAAAAATGTCTGTTGGAACAAAGGGATAGCCTTCTTCAACTAAAAATAGGAGAAAACAAACGTATGCCAAAAATCATATCATTTAATAAAAAGATCCATATATCCAGAAACCGTAGAAATTAGCCCTAACCTCAGCAAATCCGCAAAATGTCCGTTTGAGGAGATCGCCATCTTCAAGTGAAAATTAAGAGAAGACAAAATTAGAATATAAAAATCATATCATTTAATATAAAGATTCATATCTGAAAATAGCCTCGAGCTAAGAAAAATCCGCATAAATATCCGTTGGAATCGGGAGATCCGTAGTCTTCAACTGAAAAATAAGAGAAGAGAAATTTAGGTTATACAAATCATATCATTTAATAAAAAATGCATATCTTACAGAAAATGTAGAAAATAGCCTGAGCTCAGAAAAATTCGCAAAAATGTCTGTTGGAACCGGTAAATCACTATCTTCAACTGAAAAAAATAAGAAAAGACCAAATTAGGCCAAAAATTCATATCATTTAATAAAAAGATCCATATCTTTCATAAAATTTAGAAAATAGCCCCCGAGCTCAGAAAAAGTCGCAAAAATTTCCGTTGGAACCGGGAGATCGCCATCTTCAACTTAAAAATTAGAGAAGATAAAATTCGTTAATAAAAATCATATCATTTAATATAAAGATACTTATCTTACAGAAAATATAGAAAACAGACATGAGCATAGAAAAATTTGCAAAAATGTCCGTTGGAATCGGGCGATCACCATCTTCAACGATAAAAAGTAAGATAATATAAAATTGACTAAAAATTCATATCATTTAATAAAATGATCGAATTCTTCTAGAAAATAAAGAAAATATCTTCGAGTTCAGAAAAATCCGTAAAAATATCCATTGGAACCAAAAATAGCCATTCTCAACTAAAAAAGAGAGACAAAATTAGGCCAAAAATAATATCATTTTATAAAAAGATCCATATCTTCAATAAAATGCAGAAAATAGCTTCGAGCTCAGAAAAATCCGAAAAAATGTCCATTGCAAAATATTGCCATCTTCAACTGAAAAATAAGAACAGACAAAATTAGGATATAAAAATCATTTCATTTAACATAAAGATCCATATCTATCCGAAAATTTAGAAAATAGCACCGATCTTAGAAAAATCCGCAAAAATTTTAGTTCGAACAGGGAGATCACAATCTTCAGTTTAAAAATAAGAGAAGACAAATTAGCCAAAAAAAATTTAATAAAACGATCCAAATCTTCCAGAAAATGTAGAAAATAGACCGGATCTCAGATAATCCACAAAAATGTAAGTTGGACCTGGGAGATCACCATCTTCAATCAACAAAAATAAGAAAAGATTAAATTAGTCCAAAAAATAATATCATTTAATAAAAAGATCCATATCTTTAATAAAATTTATAACATAACACGTGCTCAGAAAAATCCGCAAAAGTTTCTGTTGGACCTGAGAGAATGCATCATAATATTAAAAATAAGAAAGAGAAAATTAGGTGATACAATCATATCATTAATATAAAGATCCATATCTTACAGAAAATGTGGCAAATAGCATCGAACTCAGAAAAATACGCAAAAATTTCCGTTGGAACCGGGAGAATGCCATATTCAATTGAAAAAATATAAGAGAATACAAAATTATTTCAAAAATTCTATCATTTACTAAAAGATCCATATTTTCTGGAAAATATAGAAAATAACCTCGAGCTCAGAAAAATTTGCAAAAATGACAAGTGAAACCGGAATATCGACATCTTCAACTGAAAAATAAGAGACGACAAAATTAGGCTATTTAATACAAAGATCCATCTTCAACTGAAAAATAAGAACGCCATAATCATATCATTTAATACAAAGATCCATATCTTCCAGAAAATGCAGAATAGACACGATATTAGAAAAATCTACAAAAATGTCCGTTAAAATCAGGAGATCGCCATCTTCAACTGAAAAAACATAAGACAAAATGAGGCTATATAATTCTTATCAGTTAATATAAAGATCCACATCTTCAGAAAATTTAGAAAATAGACCCGAGCTCAGAAAAATCCGCAAAAAAGTCCGTTGGAACCGGGAGATCGCCATCTTCAACTTAGATAAAAGAGAATATAAAATAAGGCGCTAAAAATTATATAATTTAATATAAAGATTCATATCTTCTAAAAGTGTAGAAAATAGACAGGAGTTTAGAAAAATCTGCAAATATGTCCATTGGAATCAGGGGATTGCCACCTTTAACTGAAAAATAAGAGAAAGCAAAATTAGGTTATAAAAAAACATATCATTTAATATAAAGATTCATATCTTACAGAAAATGTAGATTCATATCTTATAGAAAATGTAGAAATGGCACGGATCTTAGAAAAATTCGCAAAAATATTTGTTGGAACCGGGAGATCGCCATCTTTCAACCAAAAAATTAAGAGAAGACAAAATATGGCCAAAAAATCATACCATTTAATAAAAACATCCATATCTTCCAGAAAATGTAGAAAAATTCAAAAAAATCAGTAGAAATGTCCATTGGAATCAGTATAGTGCCATCTTCGACTAAAAAATGACAAATTAGGCTATAAAAACCATATCATTTAATAAAAAGATTTATATCTTATAGAAAATGTAGAAAATACCCACATCAAAGAAAAATCAGCTAAAATATCCGTTGGAACCAGAAGATCGCCATCTTCAGCTCTAAAAAGAGAAGACAAAAGTAGGCTATAAAAATCAAATCATTTAATATAAAGATTCATATCTTACAAAAAAAGAAACTAGCCCAGAGATTAGAAAAATGCACAAAAATATCGGTTGGAACCGGGAGATCGTAATCTTCAACTGAGAAATAAGAGAAGAGAAACTTAGGTTATAAAAATCATATTATTTAATAAAAAGATCCATATCTCCCAGAAAATTTAGAAAATAGCAATGAGCTCAGAAAAATATGCAAAACTGCCCGTTGGAACTGGAGATTTCAATATTTAACTGAAATATAATATAAGACAAAATTAGGATTTAAAAATAATATCATATAATATAAAGATCCATATATATCAGAAAATGTAGAAAATAACACCGAGCTCAAAAAAATCCGCAAAAATGTTCATTGGAACCGAGAGATCGCCATCTTAAACTTAGAAATAAGAGAAGACAAAATTAGGCCAAAAACTGATATCATTTAATGAAACGATACATATCTTCCAGAAAATTTAGAAAATAACCCGAAACTCGGAAAAATTTGCAAAAATGTCCGTTTCAATCTCTGAGAATCCCGGTGCTTGCTTGGTAGCAGTGGTTGCCCGCTTAAACCGTTGTAGCCTCCTCGAAGCTGAGTCTGTGTACTCGTAACCCTAATCCTAACCCAAACCCATAACCCATAACCCTAACCATAGCCCTAACGCCCTAACTCTACCCAAACCCATAACCCTAACCCTAGCCCTAATCCCCTAACCCTAACCATAACCCATAACCCAACCCTAGCCCTAACCCTACTAACCCTAACCCTAACCCTACCTCTAGGAAACTTGCTCACACGCAGAACCTGTACTCATTTGATTGGTTTAACGCATTAGCCCACACGTAGGGTTACGTCTCAAATAAAGATAATGTCATTACACATAAACCTCCCGGTAGGGTTATGTGTAAAGGAAGAAAACCTCATTCAGATGAAGCTACATCTTGGGCTACGTGTATGCGCAAGTGAATCAATACTCATACGAATAAACCTATCCTTAGGGTTACGTGTAAGTGCAAGTGACACAATGCTTCTATACAGCATAGACGCAATTACACATAACACTATCTGTAAGTATTCAGTGTACAAGAAATAATTCATTGGACCAGTATGGTTACATGTCTGAGCAAGTGAGTTAGTGCTCATAATGACAAATTGTCCTGGTGGCCTGGCGATCCCGCCCAGCGATCGATCAACGGGCCGTTCAACGTCCGGGGACCGTGTTGCAGGGCGGGCTGGAGGCCCCCATTGTATAAATATAACTGCTGTCCGCTCCTTAAAAGCCTACTGTATACACGTTTTCCCCAACCCAAATCTGAAGCCTCACCCATCTTAGAATGGATCGAGCATTCCTGACATGCATCACTCTTCCTCACTCTCAGTTTCAAGTATGGTATGTTACTTTAGCAGTCTCAATTACCACTTACACAACATCTCCTTTCCTTCATCATTTCATAATATTTTCGTTTCAAGTTCTGTACATACATATACTATGCACTGTATACACATATATAATGATCTGTACACACATATTCACTGCATTGTAAACACATATACACTGCACTGTAAACACATATGCACTGCACTGTATATACATATATACTGCATTGAAACAAAACTATTTGGGGGAAACTTAAATTTTGGGGGGAAACTTAAATTTGGGGGGATTTGAAATTTGGGAAAAGACTTGAAATTTGGGGTAACTTGAAATTTGTTTGGGAGGGGGGACTCAGCCATTAAATAAACTAGGCCCAATAAGTACAGGCAATGACTAGTATATATATATGCATATATCTATGTATGTACTTCTGGTTGTATATATATATGTGTGTATTATATATCTGTGTACAGTTATGCATGTACCTGTGTACAACTATGCATATATCTGTGTATAGTTTCTTATATATGTGTACTATGAGAGTATATGTGTGTACACATACTTATGTAGTATATATGTGGGTACAGATCTTCCCCTATCTATATACAGATCCTTGCATATCTGTGTACAGATTGTCAAATATGTATGTTTAGGTATTTGTATATGTATGTACCACAGTTGTACACACATATTATAAATATGAACACACATATTATACAATAAGAACACACATATAAACAATATGAACACCCATATATATGAGAAGGCTTCATGGAGTTATGTACACTTAGTACCCCCATTGTATTAATACGCAAATCGGTGAAAGTTTACCGGTTTGCTACAGTGGCCCTCCAAATTTGGAGGGTCACTGTAGCAACCTCCTTTTTTTCATGTGAGGAGTGCTAAACGTATATGGTCTATGATTCTAGAATGCACATACACTGCATTTTGGGGTTAGATGTGGTATTTTTAAGTGCTGGAGTTGCAATGTGCGTGTGTTTATCATTTATGGAAGGTTGGGTTGGAGCTCTCTCCATTTCCCACCCTCTATATAGGGAATATTCTCATAATAATCCAACACAACCCTCCATTTTCCTTTAACCATCTTACCTTTAATATTATGAGAAATTAAACATTCCATTATTATTAATATTATCTTAATGCATTTTAATTTAATAAATTTATTATTAAAAAGGCAACGTCGAGAGCTTTAAAATAAGACTAATATTTATTATTTTTTATGTTAATATTAAAATAATAATTTATTAAATTAAATTTAAAAATACAAATTGGATTAATAAAACACATGGGGATCAATAAGACACAAGATGTACGTACATACACATATAGATGAACATCTATATTGCAATTGAGACTTTGTTTTGAATTTTAGGGCTGACTAGGAGAAGCTGATGTCATGCTGGTGTATAAAGAGCTTGATAGAAGAATGGTTAGTATTTAATCTTTGTAAAAGAAGGGGTGAGATGAGTGTTGTGGGATGAGGAATCAGTGAAGATATAAATACATCTCGGTTTCCTCGCCCATCAGACCGTTAACTACTCTTTTTCTTTCTTTCTTTTTTGTTTTGTTTTTCCTACAACGGTAAAATTAGTGCTGGCAAACGGACCGGGCCCATTTTTTAAGCCTTACTAATGAAAATATATTTATTATGAAAATGGGTTAATCTACTACATTATTTCTTCATGAAAGAAATTTATAAATACTATAAACTTATTATTATTTTATAATAATAATTTTGGCGAAAATTATTGAAATAAAAATCATGAGACATATAACATTAAACAAACTGCATTGATTAAAATCAAAATACAACATGATGTGAGATGACTTGGATACAAGGGTGTCACACCCCCTCCCCACTATGCCAAAAATTATATCATTTAACAAAAAGATCCACATCTTCCAGAAAATATAGAGCTAAGTAAAATCCGCAAAAAATATCCATTTGACCTGGAAGATCCGATCTTCTACTGAAAATAAGAGAAGACAAAATTCGGCTATAAAAATCATATCATTTAATATCAAGATTCATATCTTACAGAAAATGTAGAAAATAGCCTGTAACTCAAAAAAATCTGCAAAAGTGTCCATTCTGGGAGATCGCCATCTTCATCTGAAAACATAAGAGAAGAAAATTTTAGAATAAAAATAAAATGGTTTAATAAAAATATCCATATCTTCCAGAAAATGTAGAAAATAGCCTCGAGGTCAAAAAAAACTCCGAAAAAATATCGGTTTGGAACTAGGAGATTGCCATTTTTCAGCTAAAAAATAAAAGATGACAAAATTAGGCCAAAAATCATATCTTTTAACAAAATGATCCATATATTCCATAAACTGCAGAAAAATAGCCCCGAGTGCAAAAAAATCTTCAAAAATTTTCGTTTGAAATGGGAGATGGCCATATTCGGCTAAAAATAAGAGAAGACAAAATTAGGCTATAAAAATCATATAATTTAATAAAAAGGTCTATATCATACAGATAATGTAGAAAATAGTCCGGAGCTCAGAAAAATCCGTTCAAATGCCCGTTTAAATCGAAAGACCCGCCATCTCCAATTGAAAAAGAGAAGGCAAAATTAGGCCAAATAATCATTCATTTAATAAGAAGGTCCATATCTTCATAAAATGTAGAAAAATTACCCCAAGCTAATTAAAATCTGCAAAAATGTCCGTTGGAATTGGGAGATCGCCATCTTAAGCTAAAAAAAATAAGAGAAGACAAAATTAAGCCAAAAATCATATCATTTAATAAAATGATCCATTTATTCCTTAAAATGTAGAAAAATAGCCCCGAGCTTAGAAAAATCTTCAAAAATTTCCGTTTGAAACGGGAGATGGCCATCTTCAACTGAAAAATAAGATAAGTCAAAACTGTGATATAAAAATCATATAATTTAATAAAAAGGTCCATATCTTACATGAAATATAGACAATAGCCTGGAGCTCAGAAAAATCCGCTCAAATGTATGTTGAAATCGGGAGATCGCCATCTTCAACTGGAAAAAAAGAGAAGACAAAATGAGGCCAAATAACATATCATTTAATAAAAAGGTCCGTATCTTCCAGAAAATGTAGAAAAATTGGCCCAAGCTAATTAAAATCTGCAAAAATGTCTGTTGGAACCGATAGATCGCCAAAAATAAGAGAAGCCAAATGTAGGCTATAAAAATCATGTCATTTAATAAAAAGATCCATATCTGCTAGAAAATGTAGAAATAGCACCGAAGTCAGAAAAATATGTAAAAATGTCCGATGGAACTGGAAGATTGCCATCTTCAACTTAAAAATAAGAGAAGAAAAACTGAGTCTATAAAAATCATATCATTTAATAAAAAATCCATATTTTCCATGAACTTTTGAAAATAGTTCCGAGCTGAGACAAATCCGCAAAATGTCTGTTGGAACTGGGAGATCGAAATATTCAACTAAAAAAAATAAGATAAGACAAAATTAGGCTTAAAAATCATATCATTTACTACTACAAAAGGGACCTTTAACAACGCTTAAATAAGGTCTTTAACATCACTTCTGCGTGTTGTCTATCTCGTCGCTGGTAAAGGGTGTTGGTTTTAATAGCGATTTACAAGCGCTGTCAAAGGTCCCAATAGACAGCACTTCTTTAGTAAAAGTGCTGTTAAAGGTCCACCACAGACAGCGCTTGAACTAAAAATGCATTGTCTTTCTGAAACCTTAGATAGCACTTGTTTAGTACAAGCGCTATCAAAGGTCCCAATAGACAGCGCTTCTTTAGTAAAAGCACTGCTAAAGGTCCACCATAGACAGTGCTTATACTAACAAAGCACTTTCTATCTGGGACCTTAGACAATGGTTGTTTAGATCAAGTGCTGATTAAGGTCCCAAAAGACAGCACTTCTTGCACTGCACTGTAAACACCTATACACTGCACTGTATATACATATACACTGCACTGAAACAAAACAATTTGGGGGGAACGTAAATTTTTGGGGGAAACTTAAATTTGGGGGGAAACTTGAAATTATGGGGAAAAACTTGAAATTTGGGCTAACTTGAAATTTGTTTGGGTGGGGGGGACTCAGCCATTAAATAAACCGTGCCCTATGGGTATGGGCAATGAATAATATATATAAAGGCATATATCTATGTATGTACTTCTGGTTGTATATATATGTGTGTATTATATATCTATGTACAGTTATGCATGTATATGTGTACATCTATGCATATATCTGTGTACAGTTTCTTATATATGTGTGTACCATGTAGAGTATATGTGTGTACACATACTTATGTAGTATATATGTGGGTACAGATCTTCCTCTATCTATGTACAGATCCTTGCATATCTGTGTACAGATTGTCAAATATGTATGTTTAGTTATTTGTGAATGTGGGTACCACAGTTGTACACACATATTATAAATATGAACACATATATTATACAATATGAACACACATATAAACAATATAAACACCCATATATATATGAGAAGGTTTCAAGAAGTTATGTACACTTAGTACCCCCTTGTATAAATACCCAAATCGGCAAAAGTTTACCGGTTTTCTACAGTGGCCCTCCAAATTTGGAGGGCCACTGTAGCAACCTCCATTTTTTTCATGTGAGGAGTACTAAACGTACATGGTCTATGACTCTATAATGCACATACACTGCATTTTGGGGTTAGATGTGGTATTTTTAAGTGCTGGAAGTTGCAATGTGTGTGTGTTTATCATTTATGAAGGGTTGAGTTGGAGCTCCCTCCATTTTCCACCCTCTATATAGGGAATATTCTCATAATAATCAAACTCAACCCTCCACTTTCCTTTAACAATCTTATCTTTAATATTATGAGAAATTGAACATTCCATTATTATTAATATTATGTTAATGTATTTTAATTTAATAAATTTATTATTAGAAAGGCATCGTCGAGAGCTTTAAAAGAAGACTAACATTTATTATTTTTGATGTTAATATTAAAATAATAATTTATTAAATTAAAGTTAAAAATACTAATTGGAATAATAAAACACATGGGGATCGATTTAAGACACAAGAAGTATGTACATACACATACAGATGAACATCTATATTGCAAATGAGGATTTTTTTTTGAATTTTAGGGCTGACTAGGACAAGCTGATGTCATGCTGGTGTATAAAGAGGTTGATAGAAGAATGGTTAGGATTTAATCTTGGTAAACGAAGGGGTGAGATGAGTGTTGTGAGATGAGGAATCAGTGAAGATATAAATACATCTCGGTTTCCCCGCCTATCAGACTGTTAACTACTCTTTTTCTTTCTTTCTTTCTTTGTTTTGTTTTTCCTACAACGGTAAAATTAGTGCTGGCAAACGGACCGAGCCCATTTTTTAAGCCTTACTAATTAAAATATATTTATTATGAAAATGGGTTAATCTACTACATTATTTCTTCATGAAAGAAATTTATAAATACTATAAACTTATTATTATTTTATAATAATAATTTAGGTGAAAATTATTGAATCATGAAACATATAACATTAAACAAACTGCATTGATTAAAATCAAAATACAACATGGATGTGAGATGACTTGGATGCATGGGTGTCACACCCCTCTCCCCACTATGCCAAAAATCATATCATTTAATAAAAAGATCCACATCTTCCAGAAAATACAGAACTAAGTAAAATCCGCAAAAAATATCCATTTGAACTGGGAGATCTGATCTTCAACTGAAAAATAAGAGAAGACAAAACTAGGCTATAAAAATCATATCATTTAATATAAAGATTCATATCGTAAAGAAAATGTAGAAAATAGCCTGGAACTCAGAAAAATCTGCAAAAATGTTCATTCCGGGAGATGACCATCTTCACCTGAAAATATAAGAGAAGACAAATTTAGGACATAAAATAAACTGATATAATAAAAAGATCCATATCTTCGAGAAAATGTAGAAAATAGCCTCGAGGTCAAAAAACTCCGCAAAAATGTCCATTGGAACTAGGAGATTGTCATTTTCATCTAAAAAATAAGAGAAGACAAAATTAGGCCAAAAATCATATCTTTTAATAAAATGATCCATATCTTCCATAAAATGTAGAAAAATAGCCCTGAATGCAGAAAAATCTTCAAAAATTTCCGTTTGAAATGGGAGATGGCCATCTTCAACTAAAAAAGAGAAGACAAAATTAGGCTATAAAAATCATATAATTTAAAAAAAAGGTCCATAGCTTACAGGTAATGTAGAAAATAGTCCGGAGCTCAGAAAAATCCGCTCAAATGCCCGTTGGAATCGATAGATCGCCATCTCCAATTGAAAAAGAGAAGGCAAAATTAGTCCAAATAATCACATCATTTAATAAAAAGGTACATATCCTCCAGAAAATGTAGAAAATTTGACTCAAGCTAATTAAAATCTGCAAAAATGTCCATTGGAATTGGGAGATCGCCATATTAAGCTTAAAAAAATAAGAGAAGACAAAATTAGGCCAAAAATCATATCATTTAATAAAATGATCCATTTATTCCTTAAAATGGAGAAAAATAGCCCCGAGCTTAGAAAAATCTTCAAAAATTTCCGTTTGAAACGGGAGATGGCCATCTTCAACTGAAAAATAAGATAAGTCAAAACTGTGATATAAAAATCATATAATTTAATAAAAAGGTCCATATCTTACATGAAATATAGAAAATAGCCTGGAGCTCAGAAAAATCCACTCAAATGTCTGTTGGAATCGGGAAATCGCCATCTTCAATTAAAAAAAAGAGAAGCCAAAATTAGGTCAAATAATCATATCATTTAATAAAAAGGTCCATATCTTCCAGAAAATGTAGAAAAATTGGCCCAAGCTAATTAAAATCTGCAAAAATGTCTGTTGGAACCGATAGATCGCCAAAAATAAGAGAAGCCAAATGTAGGCTATAAAAATCATGTCATTTACTAAAAAGATCCATATCTGCTAGACAATGTAGAAAATAGCACCGAAGTCAGAAAAATCTGTAAAAATGTTCATTGGAACCGAAAGATTGCCATCTTCAACTTAAAAATCAGAAAAGAAAAACTTAGTCTATGAAAAACATATCATTTAATAAAAAATCCAATTTTTCCATGAACTTTTGAAAATAGTTCCGAGCTGAGACAAATCCGCAAAAATGTCCGTTGGAACTGGGAGATCGAGATATTCAACTAGAAAAAAAAGAGAAGACAAAATTAGGCTTAAAAATCATATCATTTACTACTACAAAATGGACCTTTGACGACGCTTAAATAAGGTCTTTAACAGCACTTCTGCGTGTTGTCTATCTCGCCGCTGCTAAAGGGGTGTTGGTTTTAATAGCGATTTACAAGTGATGTCAAAGGTCCCAATAGACAGCACTTCTTTAGTAAAAGCGATGTTTAAGGTCCACCATAGACATCGCTTGTACTAAAAAAGCATTGTCTATCTGGAAATTTAGACATCACTTGTTTAGTACAAGCGCTGTCAAAGGTCCCAATAGACAGCGCTTCTTTAGTAAAAGTGATGTTAAAGGTCCACCATAAACAGTGCTTGTACTAACAAAGCACTTTCTATCTGGGACCTTAGACAATGGTTGTTTAGTACAATCGCTGACTAAGGTCCCAAAAGACAGCGCTTCTTAGTACAAGTACTGTTAAAGGTTCACCATAGACAGTGCCTGTATAAACAAGTGCTATCTATTTGGGACCTTAGACAACGCTTGTTTAGTACAAGCACTGTCTAAGGTCCCAATAGACAACGCTTCTTTAGTACAAGCGCTGTTAAAGGTCCACCATAGACTGCGCTTGTACTTAATGGCAACAACGATGGTCATTGCCATTGTTTTTAATATAAACATATACCGCATACAATAAATTAGCAAATGAGATCTTATGCCATTTCATTCAATTGAGCCTAATTGAATTTTCGATATGCTCAGTTTGACTGAGTCGTAAAATAATTTCATTTGAAATTAATATCATTATATTAATTACACAAAATTCAGCAGTTATTAAAAGTGTTTCTCTCTCTTGGTTTTTTAGTGTGAGAAGCTCTGAGAGAGGCGATCAAGAGCTCTTCGCCGGAATTTTGGGGGGACTTAAATTTTGGGGGAAAACTTAAATTTGGGGGGAAACTTGAAATTTTGTGGGAAAACTTGAAATTTGGGGAAACTTGAAATTTGTGGGGGAGAAAAACTCAGCCATAAAATAAACCGTGCCCTATGGGCACGGGTAATGACTAGTCAATATTATAAAAGAGGGATGTTATCAAGAAAAATTGGATAAGAGATATTGGACAAGAGAAATTGGATAAGAGATATCTATATTATAAAAGAGGGATGTTATCAAGAGAAATTGCATAAGAGATATTGGACAAGAGAAATTGGATAAGAGATATCTATATTATAAGAGAGGGTTGTTATCAAGAGAAATTGGATTAGAGATATCTATATTATAAAAGAGGGATGTTATCAAGAGAAATTGGATAAGAGATATTGGACAAGGGAAATTGGATAAAAGATATCTATATTATAAAAGAGGGATGTTATCAAGAGAAATTGGATAAGAGATATTGGACAAGCGAAATTGGATAAGAGATATCTATATTATAAAAGAGGGATGTTGTCAAGAGAAATTGGATAGGAGATATTGGACAAGAGAAATTGGATAAGAGATATCTATATTATAAGAGAGGGATGTTATCAGGAGAAATTGGATAAGAGATATCTATATTATAAAAGAGGGATGTTATCTAGAGAAATTGGATAAGAGATATTGGACATGAGAAATTGGATAAGAGATATCTATACTATAAAAGAGGGATACTATCAAGAGAAATTGGATAAGAGATATTGGACAAGATATATTGGACAAGAGAAATTGGATAAGAGATATCTATATTATAAAAGAGGGATGTTATCAAGAGAAATTGGATAAGCGATATTGGACAAGAGAAATTGGATAAGAGATATCTATATTATAAAAGATGGATGTTATCAAGACAAATTGG